>JARHVA010001352.1:2777500-2887500 GCA_037957365.1 Torreya grandis | reverse complement strand
ATAGCATTGAAACAAAATATACATGGATTATTATAGACGCATGTTTTCTCACTAGGAACACAAAACTACACTAAACAAGGTGATCACAAAGTTTAATGTAAAAAAACACAAATATTAGCAAGCAAAAAAATAATATTTTCATAAAATCATAAGAAAACATATTTTTGGTAAGAAAACTTATGGAACACATCACTTAGACAAATTCCTAAACTAACATTTTTTGTTGATGTGAGATTGCTCGTGAACCTAAATGTTCTTAAATCATTCACCTTGGGTAAGAAAAAGAAACATGTGCTCCTGATCATGTTACTTTTAAGAACTCTTATAATGGTATTCCTTATTTAATATATTTAATTCACTAATCCACATCTCATCTTCCATGTCTTGGTCTTTCCTCTTTACAATATATTCCTTCTTCCTTGTTGTTTTTCCAATTCACATGTCAATCACTTCTTCCATTTATTTGTGTTGTTTCTTAGGAATATAAAATCTCTAATTTGTTTCTTCAAAATTATTTTTACTTGCACAACATGCCCCATTTTAAACTAAATGGGATGCTATTTTTTCTAAATTAATTTTAAATGTTTCCATATCTATTTTGTAGGGACCTTTCATGTTGAAAAATATTGGTTGGGAATGGGCATGGCCTCTTTGTCTTTTCAAGTCAATTCAGCCATATTTTAAGCTTGAGTTTAGGAACATAGATATTTTATTTATTTTCTCATAAAGCCTAAGAATTTATTTTCCTTGAGCCACTTTCATGCATCACTACCTAATTTATTTTAGTCCCATGCCAATCTTGAAATAATTCTAAGTCTTTTTAGAGACTTTAGGCCCCAAATACATGACACAAAACCAAGATCCCAGGAGCTCAAAGGGATCAACCAAAATTTTTAACATCTTAATAGTCTCGAGGCCCTAGGTTCCAAGATTCTACCATGTGGAAACTTTCTTGAAGTTTGGGACCTCAAAAGATTAAAAGACTATGTAAAGGGCTAATATCCCTAAGGTCCTGATATTCTGAGAAGCCACCATGTGGTGAATTTATAGAGATCTAGAACTTCATAAAGGAAACTAGGCCCAAAGACCCATATATATAAGATAATGACATGTGGTATCACACCATGCCCCAAGCCAAAGACTTGGTTTGACAAGGGGATACTATGTGGCACCTTAATGACATCAGCCTTTCCTTGAGTTAAAATTTGATGGGGGCCTACCATCACTCAAATGGTGAACTTTAAGCCTTCTAAACCACTAAAAATGTTCCCTGTGGCACTCAATGAGCTTAAAACTGATGTATGTCTTAGACGTCAAAGCAGTCAAGGTGTTATTTTAAAAAATATGTTCGATCTTAATGAATGGTTAATTTATATATATATTATAAGCTCTCAAAGGGGCCTATGTTAAATTTAGGCTAATTAATGAAAAAAATTATGACCAAATAATGAAACCTGTTATTTATTTCTCAATTTTTATATGGGTTATGCCTTCATTACTAAATGTGAAGATTTATAATCTAAATATACTTCACTATTTTAGTCAAGATATAATAAAAAAATTTCATCATAAATACTTGGCATATAAATCACATCTAGGTTGTATTAATTTAAAAATATGATTTTGTATTAATATATTAAGTCTTATTCTATTTTATGCTTGTGTTTTGAAACATGTATAAAGCTTAATTTTATACTATTTCACCTTGGTTTTATGCAAATCACCTAACTATTTTAGAATTTTTAACTACTTTTACTTAGCAATTTTTATCCATTTTCATTTTAATTTGATTTAAACTAACTATAAGTTTTCTTTGGTTCATATTTTACCTTAGTTTATTTCATAATATGATAAAAAAAAAAATCTTTGAAATGGCTTTCTCTTGTTTATTTTTCTTGTCATTTTTCTATATTTCAAAAGACTTAGCCATTTTCATTTGAAATACTTAGTCATTATTTTTTAAATCTAAAGTTTCTAATTAGGATTTTATTTATTTTTCCTAAAGGTGCTTAACTCTTTTTGATACCACATGGCAACTTCCCATAGCTCTCAATTGCCTAGGCCTATTCTAAAGATCTTTTGACATAGTCAATTTTAAAAAGTTTCCTCAAGCCATGTATCAAATTTTCACTAAATAAGACTTATTTTCTTCTTTTAAAAAGTTTTCTAGAGCCACATGGCATCTTTTATCCACTTTACAGGACTTAGTCCATTTTTTTCCTAGTGGGCCTCTATGTTATCAAAGCTCTAGATGAGTGGATTAGTGGTATTTTTCCATCTGGCATGATAATGATGACCCACTATCCTAGAGATGTTCATACAAGCAAAGAGCCTCTAGGCAAGTAGACAAGTGGGATGATGCCACATGGTACCATACTAGCAAGCTACTATCCTAAAGATGTATGTATAGATCAAATATCCTCTAGGTGAGTGGATAAGTGGGATGGTACCATCTTGATGGTCCACTATCCCATAGATGTCTATATAAATTATAAATCCCTAGAAAAGTGAGTGAGTAGGATAACACCACATGAAAAAAATTCATTACTGCATAACCTTGGGGTGGTCAATATAATCCAAAAGAGTGTCAAAGTGTTGGGTGAGTGAGGTGACACCATGTGGAAAAATATCACCTCATTGTAGTGAAACCTAGTTAGCACAATGTAAAATCCTCAACTAATAAATAGATAAGCATAAAATAACCACATGGAAATAACCCTATAAGAAAATGATGCACTATTAGGAATGTTAGCATTACCCATGGGATCACATGTGATGACAGTCATAGATGTCAAAACTATCAAAACTCATGAAAGGGCCTATGTTTGAATATTACTCTGAGTAAATGTTAAAATTTATATCCAAATATCAAAAAACATTCATTTGTTTCTCATATTTTGTCTAATTTGATTATAGGATTTCCTTATTCATGATTAAATGGTTTTATTTGTATTGCCTTATCATTTATTTGAAAGGATTATGACTAACATTCACCTTTTATCTTATAGGGTCAATATTATAATCAAAGATATTAATCTAGATGCACATCATCACTAGGGATTCTAATTCCATGACTCAAGAATAATGAAGTATAATACATGAGGGAGGTTAGACCAATTTCTTTCACAATAACAAAATGGAAGCATGAGCCAACATAAAATTAATGATATAATGATAAATAGAAATTTGTTGAACAAAATGATGGATATTATGGAAATTAGATGAATAATAAAATAAATTTGGCATGGGTATTTACTAAATCATGATCATGCCTCCATCTCAGTCAAAAATTAAGACACATCCAACCATATTCCCTCAATTAGTAATGAGTATTTACAACTACCCTATTAGTGGGATGAGTTAGTGATCTTGAGAAGGGCTTTCCCCTTTATGTATATATTTTACTTTGAGAACCTATCTTCAAGATAACATTTTTATAATTATATGATGATGTTCCTATTTCTATCTTTGTGGATTATAACAAATACATGTGGAACTAGACAATTTTGGACTGAGACATTGTTAGAAAACTTAAATTCCATTAAGCTAAATTGCCTCTTAAGCTGAAAGGTAGAAAGATAAGCACCCGATCAAAATTTATTGGGAATAAATTTGAGTTATTTGATCTTGCTAATCATAGGATACCTAAAAGAAATATAATAAAGGAAAAGTTAAAGTTAATCCTATCTAGTTAGCTAGTAATTCACCAATAATTATGACTACTCCTTTCTTGATCCCATTCATACTTCCCTAATACAAACCAATGGTAGCTAATCCTACTTAGTTTGGTGCAATATGATTCCCTATGAACATTCTAGGTCTTTCTCATGGCTTACCAAATAATTTTGATAATTTTTTCTTAAAGGACACACCCAACAAGATTCAAAAAGTAGAGGATCATATTTAGGTGTTCAGGGATACCCTGATATGAATGCAAATTCAACATGAGGTTGTGGATTTCCACCTATTTATTTAATCTATGGATAGGTTACTTACACCTAGTACCTTGGGTTTTCAAATGTATCTATCACTTCTTAAAATAACCTATAAAACATGTTTGTCAACCACTTTAGGTTGCCTATTAATCTAGTTTTTCTATATAACCACTTTTTAGTTACCTACAGGGATTTGAATGAACCAATGAATGTAGTTAATGTGTGCTTTCAAAATATATAAAAATATTGAAATACTATTACACAAAAATAGAAGTGGCTTCTATAAAGAAACACTTAAGAGCTATAAACTTAATGACCTATGTGTTCCTTAGGAGTACCCCATAAACACTTTTACCCATGTCATTAACCTATAAAAAATTTGTCAACATTGAGCAATAGATGGTAGAGTCAGTCCTTTACCATCATTGGGCCAACAAAGTACTTACAATTAGATCTTGATGATCAACTAGGATATTCAACATAACACCCCATTGGTGAATCCAATCTTAGTTGCTCTATATGCAAGGTCAACTCTAGTTTATAATCTAATTCATATGAAATATATGCCTAATGGTCGCCATTATGTGCCCTTGAATCATTTTTTTTGTAGGTAAAAAATCAATAACTTGTCCCTATTGCATATAATAACATGACTACTATGCCTAGAACTAGAGGTTATGTTAATTCTACTAGTAATCAATAAGCTATCCCATAATTTCTAAACAACTAGACACCTATTAAAAAATCTCATAACTAAACACACCCTTGTAACCTTATGTTTATGACTTATACTTCACTATGGCTAGCCCACAATCTCAAGAAATAAATCAATAAAATACTGGTGTAAATGTGAAGTAGTGAACCTACATTGAATGGTTTAGAATTTGACCAATGATATCATCAATTTGGATAGACAAGTGCCTCAACACACCCACCAAAATGTAAATAACACCACCCAATAGGAATTTAAACTTATATAGAACAATAAATAATGGAATATGAGGCCAAATAATGGATGTGTATCTAGTCCACTAGATAGTAATAATTTTAATAACAACAACAATGATTTTAATGTAGTGAACTTAATCAATTTAACACTACCTACTTGGTGTATGGTATAAAATAAAATTGACCACATTGAATTTGATTATGTATAATTCATCTATGCCTCAAGAATATTTCAAAAGGATATGGATAACTTAGATTGCATCCCCACACCTCATAATAATTCTAACCATGGTGGAGGAAACCCTGATTTCATATTAGAAACTTATGAGTTTTCATTTGAGACTGACAATCAGCTTGAGGACAACTTAGATGAATTACATGAATTAAATAAATTTTAATAACTACCAATTGAGAATTAAATTTTAAATTCCACTAAATACTTCTACTCATTTGAACAACATTCAAGTTTTACCTGATGAGAAATCAAGTAATAATTTGTTTCTCTCTAAAGGAACCCAAAGTTATTATCAACCTAAGAAAAATAACAGACCAATGGAACAAATTAAACATTGACACAATATTTTAAATGACCTAAATAAAAATAAGGCTAACATTAAGATGTTTGAATCACTCTTGATTTCCTATCAAAAGGATATGTTACTAAAAATTATTTACTCCTGAAGGGAGGGAAACTAGTAGAATAATTGATTCTCACATTAAAATCTATAAATAGAAGACTAAAACTCCTTTTCTTCTTATGATCAGGAATTTGATCAAAAACTTACATAATTATTTGTTTGATTTAATTACTTATGTAAATTTGATGCCTTATGACATTATCCAATAGTTAGGTTTGACTCCTACAAAATTAAATTGTTCAGTTGGACAAATAAGAGGTTAATTTTGTTAGTGAGTTGAACCACATGCATTTATAGTTGGCCTCTAATCCTAGGGTTAAATAATTTATTGATATTTAGGTATTAGATATACCTAATCATTATAACATTATCCTACATAGAGATTGGTCTAGGACACTAAACAATTACATGGCAACATAATTTTATCATATGTGGATCCCATGGAGAGGCATACCAAATTATATTAGGATCAAATATGAGCCAAATATGACTCACATGATTATAGAGTATAGAAATACAAATGATATATTGTTTAAAGAGTCTAATCTTGGAGTTTACACACTTGAGAAAGAGGATGAATCATATAAGGAGTTCTCAGTTAACATGTTGATTGTGCAATAAGGTTCATAAATTTAGGATCTAGATTAGCTAAATGATGATGATTTCTTTTGTGCACATGAAATAAATACATTTCCTAGTGCTTCCATTATTCTCCAAGAGGTGAAACCATCTTAGCTAAGTGTATGAAAAGGTTACCACCAATAATTTTTAGCATTGGGTATGGCTAAGTAAAAAATCAACCAATTAAAGGAGATCCATATTAATAAAAATAAAGAGTTTTTGAACCTCAGTGATGAGGAGGTCATCATTATGAAAAATTATTTTCCTACCTCTTTCATTGATAATTTAAATAATAAGGCTTTATTAATTGAGAAACAAGACCTACACTCATTTGGTGTTGAGAAGGCCAATGAATAAATCAATGTTGTAGTAGAACCAACTTATTAGTCCTCCATGTATTCAATATAAAATCACTTATAGACCTTTAAATTTTATGGTTACAATTCTAAGAATGGATATGGTGCTAGTGTTTAACTCATCAATCCTCTAGGGAAGTCATATTTGACTACATTTCACCTACAATTTATTTGAAAAAATAACATAGATGAATATGGGGTGCTATCTCATAATCTCTTATTCTCACCAAGAAAGAAAGTGAATAATATTAGAGTGCTCAATAACTTAGAGCTGGTGGTCAAATAAATAAGAAGCCAGTATGCTTGTAATGAAAAGGGTTTGCCATAGTACTTAAATTTAGTGTGGAACTTTATAGAGTAATTTCATGCATTCAATATTTAAACATTGCCTCATAAGATACATTATATGGTAGATGTATTAGTAACAACTACGAGTACCCTTGAATCAATGGCTAACTTTAGATTGAGAATATTCTCATTAGAGATACTCTCTACACCTTTAGTCCCAATACATATTACCAATTTCCAAGTATTTAATGATGATCAACATATATTATACTTCATAACCAACATTAAAGTGTTTTTAGATTAGATTATTGATGAATATGGTCAATAAGACTTTGAACTAGATGAAGATGGGATAGTGAATTTGAATATAAATAGTATACCTAAGGGTATAGTCTCATTAAATAGGGTGTTCAACATGGATTACTAGGGTGAGAAATAAAAATCATCCCATGCTAAGGGAATATTACATTTGCATTATAATATGGGTAATGCAAATGAAGAAAAGAACATGCTTATAGGCATGCCATGTACTAAAAGAGAATAAATACTTTGTTCAAGCCTTGAAGGATTTCAAGGATATTATTGCTTGGAGATATGATTACTTAAAAGTGTTTACCATGTCTATTATCATGCACATCATCCCTCTGAATCTAGGATTCAAACCATTTTGATAGAGGAAAAGACCATTAAATCCAATACTAGAGCCATTAATATTCAAAAAGGTCTAAAAGTTGCTCCAAACTAAGATAATATTCCTTGTTAGGCACTCCATTTGGGTAGACAATTTGGTACCAGTTAGAAATAATAATGGGAAGATAAGGCTATGCATAGGCTTATATAACTTGAAAAAAGCTTTAGAAAAGGATAATTACCCATTACATTCACTAGATGAAGTTATACAAATAGTTAATGGATCCCAAATGATGTCATTACTAAGAAGGTACTTAGGATATAATTAGGCGGTTGTCAATTATAAAGATTGAATTAAGACAATGTTTACAACCAAGTGGGGTAAAAATTTTATACAATAGGATGTCATTTAACCTAAAAAATATAGGTACCACATTTTAATGTGTCATGTACATTGTACAAGGATATTATCATCAAATTTATATTCATATACATGGATGATCTAACTATCTTTTCAAATAATTGGGAGACAACATAAAAGACCTAAGTTCAGTACTACAAGGGTGCCAAGATCATGGAATCTACCTGAACATGAATAAGTACATATTTTAGGTCACATAGGGTAAGTTAGTGGATCACATAATCTTAGAATGAGTATTTTCAATAGACCTAGAGAGTAGAGGCAATTATGAAAATACCATTGTTTGGTAGTAGAAAATAGTTAAAGGATTTATTCAGTAGGATAAACTTATTCAGGAAGTTAATTTTAGGCTATGTATAGATAGTCCTAGCACTAAAAAACACATTGAATAAGAAGTACACAAATATTGAATGGATGGTTAAATCACAAGCACATTTTTTTTAGATCAATAAATCAATTATAAATGTTCTAGTGTTTATTAGTCCCAATAACATGCAACCCTTCTACCTTTACTCATTTTCTTCAAAACATTCAAGTGATATTATTTTGACATAGAATAAGTAAGTTGTATATGAGAAAGACCTATCTCATTTATGAGTTATCCAATCTAAAATGATAAATTAAGGTATTGAACCATAGACAAGTAAGAGTTTGCCTTGATAAAAATAGTCAAAAAATTTAGGCACTACATTATCCATAGTAAGGTATTCATAGTTGTGCCTAACCCAGTCATAAATGCTATGTTAATGAAAAATGAGATGGGTTAGTGAAGAAGATAATGGATGAACATTATCCAAGAGTTTGACCTATTGCAATATCCAATGAAGATTGTAATAGGTCAAGGAATCATCTAGGCGATGGTTGAAGTAGACCCACAAATAGTTTTTCAACAATACATGGTGTAATATATCACAACTAATGATTGGTATCAAGATGTGGTCTACTATTTTCTCAATAATAAGTGTCCCAAAAACTTTAATTATAATTATAGGATAGAATTTCACATGAAAATTATACATTTAATGATCAAAGTAGGGATAATATACATAAGAAACCACAAAGGCATATATCTCAAATGCTTGAGTAAAGAAGAAGTGACTAAGGTGTTTAATAACCTCCAAATAAAATATGAAACTATGCATGGATCAAAAAATTATACTACCCACCAAATATTCAAGGCATGGTACTAATAGCTGCACCTCTTCAAGGATACACATACACATGTCTAAGGCTATCATATGTGTCAGATTACTACACATAGAGAGAACACTCAAACAATGCCTTTGCTTATAGTAATCGAAGCTCAACCTTTCACACAATGGGGACTAGAATTTGTGGGGGTAATTAAACTAAATTCATCTATAGGCCATAGGTTCATCCTTATTTAAAATTATTATTTTACTCAAAGGGATGAGGCCTAAGAATTCAATAATTTTACTACTAATGTAATCATTCACTTTCTATAGGAATGCATCATTGCAAGGTTTGGTATGCCTTATACTCGTATGTGATAATGGACCTAAATTTTCCTCTCTTGAATTTATATAATGGGCTTATGATCATAAGATAAATAAGAAAATCATTTCTAATTTTTATCTATAGGGGAATGGTTTAGATGAATCTAGAAATAAGAATATGGTAATCACAATAAAAAGGATCTTAGAAAATAATCTTATGAATTGGCATAATGAATTAAAATTTGAATTATGGGCTGATAAGACTAGAACTAACATTGCTCTAGGCACTTCCCACTACCATATAGTTTATGGACAAGATCTGATTTTTATAATCAACCAAAAAATACCTACCCTACTACTTATGAAGGATTACCTAGAAACAAATGATCAAATATAAGATCTCCTCTTGAACCTTATGCATTTAGACAAAAATTTGATTAAGACCTATTAAATTTTATTAGTCATCAAGAGGATATCAAATATCATTTGAGAAATGCTCCAAATCAAAGGAATTTAGGATATTTGACCTTGTCTTTATGTGGGACAAGGCCCATGAGCAAAAGGGACAACATAAAAAAATTGTACCTTATGGATAGGTCCCTACTAAATTTATAAAATCTTAGGGGAGAATACATTCTACCTAAGGTGTATAAATATTGAGGATGTCCCATTGCCTATCAACAAACAATTCCTCAAGAACTAATTCCAGGTGTGGATTATCATAAAACACCCTATAAATACTTTTTTCATTTTTTTTCTTTCCTATTTTTTATTTTTATTTCATTCTCATCCCTTGTTAGGTTATGTGTGATTTTGTTTGTTTTCTAATTTAGTGTTGGTTCTATCCTAACTATTTCAAGTTGAAGTTCCCTTGTTAATCAAATAAATGAAATAAAAAGTTTTTATAAAAGTAACATAGATGTCACTCAAATAAACAAAGCCGACTTTCCAATCAATTTGGCAGCAAGTGGGTTCAGTGTAAAAACCATAGCAACTAGGATTCAAAGAAAATGAGTATGGCACGTGAAAGGAAGGGAGAACCCTGAAAATAGGAACCCAAGATCTGTGATGAATGGAGAGAGAAATAAGAAGTCTAGAGAATTCTGCAGAAAGGAAAATTTGCGAGCTACATGGAAAGACTCCATGGATCAAAGCCGCATATCACTACGGCTTTTTTCAAAAATTGGTCTGATGAAAGGGTCACCCTACATGGTATCACAGTGAACTTAACAGAGGATTTTATAGCTGAGGTTACAGGGCTGCCTAGGGATGGACTCAAATTTTCCAAGCAAACAAGCATCTCGAATGAGGCCTTTTGTAAGTTCCCCAAAATGGATGAGGAAGAACAGAAGCTGGTCAAGAATGGGGATTTATATGGTTTGGATCAGATAAAAGGGATATGGAGGGATGTCTTAAGCTACATAAGGGAGTACTTCATCCTGGATGGAAGAAGCAAGCGCATGCACAAGTTCCATTTTGTCTTCCTTAACCACTTCAGACACAAGGTTAGTTTGTCTTTTGCCTTTTATCTTCGCTTCTCCTTGGTCTAAAGTTTATATGCTCATAGGAAAAAGGAAACGCGCCCTATCCTACATGAAGGCCTTATTCTGGTTATCGAAGGCTACTGCAAGAATAGTGCAATGGTAAAGCACCCCAAACAAGGGAAAATTAAGGTGTCAGGGAACAGAAAGAGTGAAAGTGTAAACAGGAAAGGCAAAATAAAGTTCCCTAGTGCTAAAAAGCAGAATGTAGAAGAAGATACAAAATGGGAGAGAATTGAAAACCCCAGGGAGGAAAACTTGGAAGAAGAAGAAGGAACTGAAAGCTGGGATACAAACTCTAATGAGGATGAAGAATGTTCTGAGAAGAATGAAAAAGATGATGTCAACACAAAGGAGGATTCTGCAAACAGAACTATAGATACGGAGGAAAACCAGAAAGTGTCAGAGGATGAATTTGTCTAGGATGACCCTATTGAGGACCCAACTTTAAAGAACGAAAAGGAAACTTCAGGTCAGGATGTTAATCAAGATACAGATATGGAAATTCAAACTGGAATTAAAGAGCGGGAACAAAAGAGTCGAGAGGATATCTTTGAAGAAGCCAGGAACAGTCCCAATAAAAATTATGAGGAATGGAGAGGAAAAAAATAGAATGATGAAACACACACACCTATGGCTTGGGTTAATTGTAAAGTAGAGGCATCATCCCAATTTGATTCTTGGACGTGTAGGAAGATTATGGATCTCAAGAGGAAAGTGGAAACTATGGAAGATTCCCTGAAAGCTGTTTGGAACAAAATAAACAATATGGAAAATCAGATAAGGGAGATCCCAGTCAAGCTCAAAGCCTATGAAAATAACCTCTGGGAACTTATTAAGGACAACAGAATGAAAATGGAGGAAGTTACGTCCAATATTTGTGCTGTTGCTGTCAATATAGGTAAAAGAGCCAAAGAGGAGACCAAAGCCCTGGAGGGACCCAGCAAAAGGATGAGACAAAGTTCTAGAAAGAAGGTTACACAAAAAGGAGTTATGCAGGCAGCAACCACTGCCCAGGATACTGTTATGAAAGGAAAAGAAACTATGAAAATGATATTGGAACTGGATGAATAATCTGGTTCTTCTGGTTGGTTTAGTAACTGGTCCTATTTTTTGTTTTCTTTTTGTAATCCTTTGCCTTTGGTGATACCAGATCTCTGTTTAATCTAGGTTTTGACCGGAAGTCTTTCTGGTGGTTTCAGGTCCATTTAAAACCTATTTTTGCTACTTCCTTGTAGTAGTTTTTAGGCTTTGCCTATGGTCTTGGATGATCTTTCTTTCTTTCTTTGTAACAAGGTTTCGGGGCCCCTTCAAAACCTGCTTTTACCTCAATCTAAAACATAGATGGCACTCAAATAACCTAATTAAAATTTTGATTGAATATATTATGTAAATTACTATGATTAATTTATTCATTATTTAATTTCAAAGGTAAATGATTCCTACTAAAACTTATGAATTTATAAAATCCATTGTATTGTTCAAAACCATCTAAAACACTTAACAAATATATGAATAAAAATGTAGCATTGATTCAATTCTTATTTGTCTTGATTTGTCATGTATTTTTTTGATTTAATTTTACCTATGGCTTGTTCCCCAACCCTTTATATATGGAAATGTAAAATATTATTTCAAAAAGAATTGAGCTAAGTGTAAAATATGAACTTTCTCATCAAAAGGCTGATCTTGATAACGTCCATCACAAGCTTTTCAGCCTAGTTGAAAGTGGAGCAAGGAATTAGGAAATGACCATATGTATCTATATTATTTATATAAATTTTTGGATGGAAGAAGAACAATGCCCACACCACTTCCCCTCTAAGTTAAAATGTAAATTTTTTTTCTCCCTTAGTAGTTCTAGACTTATGTAAATATAAATTATTGAATATGAATGCAAATAAAATTAAGTAATCACTTAATCACACACATGGATGGTATTTGGATAGATGTTTCACTTAGTATGTCACTTATTCCTATAAGATTTAGTGTCTTAAATTATATTTTGTTCTAGGTGATTGATTTGTATCTAATGCTTTTTATTCTTGTGAAATCAAAGATTTTGGATTCTTGAAATATTCAAGAGTATTTCTTAGTAGGAGTTATCATCTATTGTTTCTTTCACAACACACACCATTTTTAGATAAATGGTGACCCTATTTTTTATTGAATAATCTAAATGTTTCTAAATAGGGTATGTAGGGACCTTTCATGTTCAATGTTTTTCTTGGGAATGGATTTGTCTTCTTTGTTTTATTGATTCAAGTCAGCTATATTTTAATCTTGAGTTTAGTCACTTAGTCATTTTATTGATTTTATTCCAAAGCATAAGTATTTATTTTTATTGATCCCCTTTTTTCATCGTTGAATAATTGATTTTAGTATCATACCAATCTTTAAATAATTTTATTTCTATTTCTAATTATTTTTAGAGACTCTGGGCATAAAAGTTGTGCCACATGGCACCAACCTAGGAGCTCAGGCACTCAGAGGGATTAACCAAAAAAAATAGTTTCCTAGTAGTCCCAATGCCCCAAGGTTCCAAGAAGCTACCATGTGCTAACTTTATAGAATCCCAGGACCTCAAAAGCTTAAAATACTATGTAAAGGGTTAATAGCCCTAAGGTCCCAATGTTTTGAGAAACTACCACATGGTGAATTTATGGAAGAATGGGAACTAATAAAGGGAAATAATTAAGCATAAAGGAATGAAAACACAACTATCCAAGATAATGACATGTGGCAGTACTCCATGCCCTAAGATAAAGACCTAGTTTGATGAGCGGCTACCATATGGCACCTTAATGATATCAACCTTTCCTTAAGTGAAAATTTGATGGGAACCTACCTATCACCCAAATTGTAAACTTTGATCCTGCTGGACTAATGAAAATGTGCTCCATGGCACTCAATGAGCTTAAAATTGATAATTGTCTTGGATGTAAAATATGTCAATATGTTATTTTAAAAAATATGATTGATTTGGATGAGTGGTATATATATGTAAACACCCTAATTTGGTCAAGTAACCACAAGTACTATGTCTTTTTTTTCTCTTTCACATGAAGGTTTTAGTGATGATTATAGCCCTTATTCTTATGGCCATTTTGAGTATTTTGATCTTTATTATATCTTTTTTTTCCTTATTTATGATAATCCCAATAGTCATAAGTCACGTTTTCCCAATCATAGGCCCCATATCCTATCTTACTTAATTTTAACTATATTTTAAGCCATAGGACACTAGCACTAGTTTCAGGGTAGTACCACCACACAATGCTTGTGTCCACTTATGGATCTAGTTTTTTACAGGCCCTTTCTCTTGTGTTTAAGTGATAACCCCTTTGTGATCCTTATCTTATGTCTTTATCCCTCTTTTACGACTTGTTAGATAGAAAATAAGGTATTATATTTTAAAAAAAGTTCCCTCTATATAAAGAGCCTCAAAAAGCATTATACATCTAACACTTACTATTTTGGCACATATTTACATAAAATCAATCAATATTAAAACTCAATATCTTACATATTACTTAGTCATCACATCTATACATTCATGATTGATCAAATAAGGGCCTAAGAAAAAATCATTCTAGCATACTATGTAAGTTGATGGTGCATGTTCCCTAATGGAGAACCACATGTGATTTGAGACCCCTAGATTAGGGTTAATGTAGGCAACATCTAATATAATATAGGTTCTGATACATGTGATCATAACATCCCACAACACATTTTTTCCTTTCCTTTTTACATTTGATCCATTTCTTCATTAGAGTTTTGGAGGAGATTCAACCAAAATAATGACATAGACAATCCCATGAATGACATATAACATCATATAGTACCTCCATAATCTTCCAAAACTTCCCTTAAATTTTCATATAGCCTTTATATGAAATATATTATTTCCATAATGGGACACTAACACCACATGGCATTACTATCCTAATAGGGGTGCTACTATCCTGAGCCATATTTAAATAAATAGTTAGAATATGAAAGGTTCTTGCATGTCTATTTAGTTATTTTTAATACCCTAATCCATGTAAAATTATGTTTATCTCAAGATAATTTGTTTTTCTCCTCTCACTTGTTATTTTTGTAAAGTTAAATTAAATCAATAATTTATAGTTTTTATCCCAGATTAGTAACATACTCAACCCTTTAACTACATAGGATTTACACTAGTAAAACCCTGAAAGGTTAAAACATTTGGTGAACCTAACTTACTTCAAATATTTCTTAACACCCTAATTTTCCTTAGGGTTTACCTTATCCAAAAAAATTACATTAAATTAGGGTTACAAAATTTTATTTTTCTATTTTTTGGCATAACCTAGCTAATTTAATCAATCATATATTAGGGTTTCATTTATTTAATGTAATTTAAATTTTTGTAACACAACCCTAAGTCAAAACCCTATATCCACATACTAAGTTCCTATAATACAAATATTAACAATTAGGGTTTCAATTACAATCATATTTTCTATTCCATACTTTGTTCAAAATTCCTCAAATTTCACACATATTTATGATAGATTATATTCTATCTCTTATTTGTTTTTTATTCCTTGTTTACATTATATTTTTTGGCAAGTTTAAAATGGAATATAAAAAGTCTTCGACCCTTCATCCAATTGATTGAATCTTTAATTTTTCCCATGATTATAATAATGAATGGACTAATTTTAAATATTATACATTAGAGCATAATAATTACTTCATTTATAATGATGATGATGATGATGATGATGACTATTTTTATAATCATAAATATGAGGATTAATATCAGCATGACAATGAAAATTAACATGAGGATATATTAGATAAATCATCTTCTCTTACTCCTAAAAATCAAACTAAAAATATAATGCCAAAAGAACCTCTTTTTGGTAGTGATTTATTCCAGTGTGATCCTATATTTTCAACTACTTTTGCTACTTCATTATTCAAATTAAATCAATATAAGTGTAATACATAAACCATTTTTGCATGATTCAAGTAAAGTATATAGGAATAATGCATCTTATTTACCCTTCTTAATTAAATTTGAAAAAATAAGTACCAATGATATTACACCTTTTAGTAATGCATAATCTAAGGTATATGAAATTATTTTGTCACCTTCCTTCACATTCTAAGCTTAATGCAATGATTATTTAATACAAGTTGATAATGTAAATGTCTATAAATATTCTCCTATATGTCATAATATGAAAAAGGAAAACATGGTTGTTACTTATCCTACCCTTGATTACAAAATTCAAAGTGATATTCATGCTTGCATTCCATAAATAGCTAGTGAAAAAATGCCTTGCATTACACCTAAATATGATGACACATTGCATAGAAAAAAGTTAAAATATTCCCCTTCTCTCTCTCTTATTGAGTATATGTATGATACTTCTTCTACAAATGATTTAAATTCTGATTTTGATGATCCATGGGATAATGATGATTATTTTGATTATGATGAACATGATATAGAATCTACACCTTCTATTACTTATCCTACCTCACCTTCTTTCTTTTCCAACCAAAAACTAGGTCACATGTAAATAGATACACACACACACACACACACACACACACACACACACACACACACACACACACACACACACACACACACACACACACACACACACACACACACACACACACACACACACACACACACACACACACACACACACACACACACATGCACGCACGCATGCACGTACACACACACACAAACTTATTCTTATGTTCATAATTCATATTTACTTGAGGATAAAGCACCACCAATTCATGTAGCACATGATACTTCTTCACAAATTAACAATATAAGAGATACTAATGAATCTCCCTCAACCCCCCTTAATATAGTAGAACATTTTTCAAAGACTAACCTAAGTGAGATTGGTATCTCATTTCCCTCTAAAAAGGTCCCAACTATCACACCTCCAAAGGTTATTGAGAGCAAACCAACCCTCTTTAAAAATATTTCTAATATAATATACCAATGGATAAGATAAATAATGAAATTCAAGCATTAAATGAACCCTTGGATGATGATAGTATACCTTCACAAGTGTTAATTTCCTTAATGCATGTTGTGGGTTATTTAAAACAATAATTAAACCATCTCACTTTGGTGAACAAAGAATAACAATATCAGGTCAATTCTAATGTTATACATAGAAACCCTATTCTATGCAAAATCTCAACTACAAGGTTACCACATAAATTTCACATACTAGTGTTACCTATATTTGATGGGCATGGAAATCCATACTTACGCCTTCAAGCCTATGAAAAATCCATGGCCCATATTAAAAATAATTTGAATCTACTAAAATTATTTTCAAATTCCTTAGATGGGGAAACACTAAATTGGTTCCAGCATACAATCCCTAGTGGATCTCTACACACATATGAGGAGCTAGAGATAGTATTTATCAGGAATTACATAAATAATATGAGAAATCTAGTCAAACATAAGAGGTTAAATTAATTACATTATGGAGAGACAAAGATAACACCTTATTACATTCTAAGGTTTAAATCTTGTTTACATTAGTTGATTTATCAACAGATAGATTTAAAAGTATAATACATATTTGATAGAAGTTTAATCAATCCTCTCAAGGAGAGTTTACTATAACAAACATCAAAATAATTCTTCCATCTATTTAACACAACTATAGAATTAGAGGTAGATTTGGGATTAGTAGTTTTATAGTAAGAGGTAGATTTAGATATAGATCTCTCAGATCCTCAATCATCTAATCTAGTATAAGAGCCTACTACACTTCAAATCAAAAAAATAGTATGACATAGACCATCAATAAAGATAATCAGTAAGAGAAAATAGACACTCTACAAAACACCTCCTATAGTCAGTATAACATAGTATATACATAAAGGGGTTATATAGTCTTAAGATAAGGCTGAGCTTCATGACTTTTTGTTTACACTATTAGATAGGTGGATGACCACACTTCCTTTTACTCACCATCATCCATCACACCATTTTCACCAAGTACCACATAAGTCAAATTTTAATTTTCAAAAGATAAATGGACATGCATATGATCATTTTTATGCACTTCAAGTATGTATTGACTAGTATGTTACTTGAGGCATCATAGAATTTACGCATGGGGCATCGATATCTCATTATCTATACTCTCATAGATCACACTCCTTTATGATAGAGCTATCCTAGGATGTTATTTTTAAGGAAGCATTGGTTACTCATTGTATGAGCCTTATGGATTCTAAGACACCTATTTATGAGTAGTCTCATACACCATAGATTCAACAATGATGGCAACTAGTTCATAGAGATCAAAATGCAGCTCCAGTACATACACTAATCAAGATATATAGGAACAACTACAAAACCAAGGGTAAAATTTTAGTTCAAACACCAATAAATGTGTATGGAAATAATTATAGAGATAAGAATGTAGCTCTAGTGTATACATCAATTAAGATATATGGGAATAACTAGAAAACTAAAGGCGTAATTTTAGTTTAAACACAAATAAATATATACATAAGTAATTACATAGATTAAAACATAGCTCCAATTTTTACACCGATAAATATATTTTACATAAATCATACAAATTAGAGTGAATTTTCAACAAGTTAACCAATCAAGATTTTTACACTAGAGTCTACACATCTACACACTAGCAGTGCATCACAAGAAATTCTAATTTTAGAGTCTATTTCTATAGTGACACAACATGAGAAATATAATCATTATTTCTCCATGACATCCAAGTTTATATATGGAATACCACCATCACATGATATACATGGGTAAATCTTATAGAATACAAAAAAATCATATACCAATAAATACAAAATCTTAATCCACTACACATATGTTTAAACATTTCTAACCATATAAAAATATCATCATTTCAAATAACCAAATAAATTAAACACATCAACATATAAAATTTAAAAATATGTAGTTACAAATACACATAATGCCAACTTAAACAATAAACATCCATGTCTATAACTTAAAATATAATTTCAATACTAAGAAAGTCCATCACTCAATTATCTAGACATGACTACTAGGACCAGTTCCCTCACTCTCACTCTTAGATATATTAAAGCTAGAGATAAAGGACTTATATGTGACCTAGATCGATGACTTTGACTACTATCTCTCTCATGATAAATGCCTATATCATCCATACACTCAGTATGATCTCATTAAAGACATATGTAGTCATCTACTATCCAACTACTAGCTCCACCTAGAGCATCAAATGTAGGCATTGTAAGCCTATGCAACTCAACACATGCCTCATATCTATCCAAAATAACTCACTTTTATGTCATGTTAACTATCATAACTCAATCAAACAAATAACATTAATAAGATATTATGAGTTTTTATTGACCCTAGCCACATTGGAAACCCTCTCCACTAATTAATCCTCCATGGCATCATCAATAATATGTTGTGTCAACTCATGAAGCACTAAATCAATGGTGATTTCCTAGTACTTATCATCCCTTGAACCTATAAATGTCCACACAATTCATAATATTCCTCATCACATAAATACATAATAAAATTTACAAAAAGTATAAAAATATATTATATTAACTTACCATCAACAACCCTTAGGGGATCTAAATCAAATACATCGTTTACAATCACCCCACCTCTCAAAAATAAAGGTGCCCATCTATGGTCACTCCACTAGATTATGTAGGCCTTGGTCACTCTCACATCAACTATATTTGTTATATGAATATCAAGGTCTTGATCTAATAATATAATAGGAGAAAACTCAATAATAGATGGCCTTGGAATACTACCTAGCCTTACAGGAGCTGAAAAACTCCTCAACCATATGTTGAGTGTTGGGGGCACATCTTGTACCACACCAAACTATAGCATGACCCACTCATAATAAAATCACTCATATATGTTGTCCCAATAGTCATGTATCCAATAACTCACTTGAATCTACCTCAACTAAGTATTATCCTTTAATCACCCATCATAGGCTCTATAGGGTCTCTAGATAATATCCCCTATGATCAAACTATCTAACAACTATCGACATTGCATGGTGATCATCCTAGGTGCATGACTTGTACATATCCATCTCTTTTTCAACAACTATGGATGATCCCATGCATCTTGTGCATGTACCATTGGCCTGTTCATATGACTAATAATGTAATAATGTCTATGCTTTGATACCTCTAGTGCACATCTCTTGTGTGAAATGATGTAGATCCCTATACAAGTGAGATAGCATCATATGACCCCAAGAATACATAGTAACATGCTCATAGATATCTTTCAATATCATGTGCACCTATAGGAAGTCAAAACCCCACTCACATCTACAGGCATAAATGAAGATAGAAAAATAGATATGAACTTTGATAATTGCATAACATTGGTAGTCATAATCAAAGTCAATAATATATCAATAAAAATTCATACACAATTGGTCCTAGCTTCCAAGGTAGATAAATATATAGAAGCCCAATGTATGGCCTAAGGATCTATAGCCTCCTAAAGTATATCTTGTTGCCTATAGATGGAAATCATAGAATCTAGTACACATCTTCTAGTGTAATAGTCATCTCCTTAATGGATAACCAAAAGATGCATGTATATGCATCTCATCCCTCACACAACATAATCATCATATGATTATCCTAGGGAATAATTTACAAGAATTAAATATATCTCAAACCTACTCTATTGAGAAGCTCCATCTATATATCCATCAAGGGAAGACCCCACAATTTATTCATCATTCATCTAGTGTGAAACTCCCTCATTCGAGCATCAACATAAAAAAGTATAATCAAATCAAACATCAACAAAGAAAAACTAAAACTAATAGACAACAATACACATCAAGAACTAGTTATTTATAATTAGAATCACATCTCAAGATTTTTGGACATTAGGACTACATAAAGGAGAATAGTGATGGATAGTAGCACCATCTCCTAGACACTAGCACTAGGTACTAGACAATAGCACCCAATATTGGACACTAGTACCACTCTATGAAAAATAGGCTCTAAATTGGTTCATTTAAAAAAACCAATAAACAAGCCATCATAAATAATAAAAATAGGAAATAGTTTGGGTTCTTTACCAAGAGAACATCCTCTATAGCCTAAATCCATGCCTTAACCTCCTCATAGCATATCAAGTTAGATCCTAGTCTCCTCGGCATATTTCTCTCACTCAAACACAAAATTATTTCAATTAAAATGCTCCCAAAGAATTTATAAATGAGTCAAATGGCCTATTTAAGTCATATTTACCTAATGCCACCTTATGGAGATTAACCTTGCATGCCAATTTCACCAACTAATACAAATACCTCACTATCACAATATCTCAAGAACTATAGCTCTAATTTATGAATTGTTTCTTGCACATGGGACTTGACATTGATATCTAACATAACATATTGGTTAAACCAACATTATAGTCATTGTAAAATATAAAAAATGAAAATAATGATATCATTATAGTTAACATAAAAATTGACAAAACATATATCCAATTACATGTTCAATTATCAAATCTATCACAATAAATGCACTATTAAAAATTTAAAACAACATTACACTTACTATTTAACACCATTACAACTGATCATTACCACTTTTGATTACATACCCTCACCATAGTCTTGGATCTCTCACCAAAAGGGGGGAAATAGGCATAAATTACTTTAGACATGCATAGTTTCATATAGATTAGGACACATAAGGCTACATAGATATTCAAATTGCATAGGCATTCAGAGATATAGACATATAAGGTTACATAGATACTCAAATTACATAGGCATTCAGATATACGAACTTAAAGGTTTATATAGGTTTACACAAGTATTCAAATTCATAGGTTCTTAGATATAAAAACATAGGTATTCAGATACATAGGTTTTTAGATACACAGATACATAGGTTTACATAGGTATTCAAATTCATAAGTTTTAAAATATATAGATACTAAGGCTTACATAATTACTAATGCTTACACTCTACATAGATATACAATTTTGACTTATATATACTAGTTTACTCAAATATTTAGATACATATCTACATTAATCATATATTAGGATTAGGTGGCATGATATAGAGCACATGTCTTTGGTCCCCATTTTCAAATTATCAAGTTACACTTATTAGCATTACTTGTATCATCACCAAGTTTTCACCAGTTTGGGTTATAGGAATATCTGTAGTGGTTGATCCATAGCATTCCACCAGACCCAGTTCATATACTTAGATTCAGTCTAAATATCAGAGTGGAGGCAAGTGAGCCTTGTTTCTCCACACATTTAGTTTACACAATTATATTTAGTGTAGATATCATAATGGGGAAAAGTGAGCCTTATTTATCCACACATTTAGCTTACATACTTAGATTTAGTCTAAATTTCAAAGTGGGGGAAAGTGAACCTTGTTTTTCTACTCATTTAGATTGTATACTCAGATTTAGTCTAGATATCAGAGTGGGGGAAAGTAATCCTTGTATCTCCACATATTTTTTTTGCATACTAAAATTCAATATAGATATCAGAGTAGGGGAAAGTGAGAATTATTTCTCCACACATTTAGTTTACATATTTAGATTCATTACAGGGGAATCCACACCATTGTTTCCACTTCACATATTTCACTCTAGTTCTTATCCACTTATCTAGCCAAGAAGTGGGCCAAATACATATTACATTCAAATAGGTAAGTATAGGTATGTGTTCCTCTTATTATTTTACTCTAGTACTTTCATTTCATTACATTACTAGAATAAGAGGGTGACAAATGTAAACACCCTAATTTGGTCAAGGAACCACAAGTATTGTGTCTTTTATTTTTCTTTCACATAAATGTCTTAGTGATCATTATATCCCTTATTTGCAAGGCCATTTTGAGTCTTTTTATCTTTCTTATGTCTTATTTTTCCTTATTTATGACACTCCCAACATTCGTAAGTCACATATTCCTAGTCATAGGGGCCCTTATCCTGTCTTCCCTAATTTTATCTATGTTTTAAACCTTAGGACACAATTACCACTTTTAGGATATTAGTTCTACATGGCACTAGTGTCAACTTATGGATCTAGTGTTTGACATGCCCTTTCTCTCATGTTTTAATCTTAACCCTACTATGAGCCTTCTCTTAGGTTTTGTATCCCTCTTTTAAGATGTCAGATAATGAACAAGGTCTTATATTTATAAAAAAAATACTTATATATAAATAGCCTCACAAAGCATTTTACATATATTACTTACTATTTTAACACATATTTACATAAAATAAATTAATTGTACAACTTAATATTATGCATACTACTTAGTCATCACACCTAGACATTGCATGATTGATCAAATAAGGGCCTAAGTGAAAATCATTATAGCAAACCATGAAAGTTTATGGTGTACATTCCCTAAAGGAGAACTACATGCAATCTGAGACCCCTAATATTGGGGTTAATCTAGGTAGTATCTATAGCAATAGGGGTTTTTATCTATATGATCATAACATCCCATAACCCATTTTTTCCTTTCCATTTGGCATATATCTATTTATCATTTCATGTGTGTAGGTATTCATTAGGTTTTTAGAGTATATTTAGCCCAAAAATGACATAAATGAGCCCTTGAATGATATAGAATAGCTTATATGACCTCCACAACCTACCTAAAACTTCCCTAAAAGTTTCATATAGTCTTTATAAGAAAGATGTTATCACTATAATTGGACACTAGCACCACATGGTGTTACTATCCTGATAGAGACACTACTATCTTGAGCTTAATTTTAGTAAACTATTAGAATATGAAAGTTTCTTGCATGTCTATTTAGTCATTTCTCATAATCTAATCCATGTAAAAATCTATTTATCTATAGATAATTTATTTTTCTCCTCTCACTTACTATTTAGGGAAAGTTTAATTAAATCAATAATTTTTAGTTTTTATCCTAGATTAACAACATAATCATCCATTTAACCACATAATATTTAAACTAGTAAAACCTTATAAGGTTAAAATTATATATATGGATATTACATCACACACACACACACACACACACACACACACACACACACACACACACACACACACACACACACACACACACACACACACACACACACACACACACACACACACACACACACACACACACACACACACACACACACACACACACACACACACACACACACACACACACACACACACACACACACTGTGTGTGTGTGTGTGTGTGTGTGTGTGTGTGTGTGTGTGTGTGTGTGTGTGTGTGTGTGTGTGAGTGTGTGTGTGTGTGTGTGTGTGTGTGTGTGTGTGTGTGTGTGTGTGTGTGTGTGTGTGTGTGTGTGTGTGTGTGTGTGTGTGTGTGTGTGTGTGTGTGTGTGTGTGTGTGTGTGTGTGTGTGTGTGTGTGTGTGTGTGTGTGTGTGTGTGTGTGATGTGGTTCTTACATCATTATATTCCTAGTATCTATGATGAAAAATTATTATTATATCTTGACTAAAATAGTGAACTACATTTAGATTATAATTTTTAACTTATAGTAATGAAGCCATAACCTATATAAAATGTAATAAATGAATAACATGTTTTACTATTTGGTCACAAACATATTAGTTAGGTAGGAAAAATTAAAAACCAACCCCTTTGAGATCTATAATGTAAAGGCATCTCAATTATGGAACACCTAAGAAATGAGATTTACTATTACTTACCCTTTCACACATGATTAACCTTATTAGGTTGTATAATCAACTATCGTGGAATAAAATTTTCCTAGTGTAAAGGATGTACATATAAAATCCTAAAAACTATAAATAGCTTTTTGGTATGAATATAATTAATAAAAACATGCACTATGGAATATAATACACACATATTATACATCAAAGGAAATTCTAATAACATACCAAATACTCTCAAAGTAACATGTGTTGAACCAACCAAGAAAGGTAAATCAATCTCACCAAACACTTGTTGTAGCTTCTCGTCAAATGATTTTATCATTTTAGTTGAATATAATAAATCATCATGTATGTATCCAAATGTGTGAGTAATGTAATGGTACATACAATCTCACTATCACCATTTTTAGTCATAACACTATGTATAGGATAATGGATTATATATTCTATGATAAATAAGGAATGAATATCGGAATCATCATCCACAATCTTAATTTCATAAAAATAAAAGGTATAGAAAACATATGAGGTATCCTATGTTGAAGTGTGCTAATAGTTCCATATAAGGGATGCCCATAACATGGTGGAGGATATGTATTATATACCATTTGTACTTATGGAGTTTTTTTAGAGTGATCTAGGGATGTATTTTTAAATATTGTTTAGTTTTGATGATCACCATATTGTGATCCAAAATCCTTTCGAGGACCATCAAAGGTAAATTTCTCCGTATCAATGAAATCTTGTATCTTTTGTTTAAGAATGTAACATCGATGTGTAGAATTTATTGCATATTGTTGGTAGTCACAATAGGCATTGACATCATATCCTTTTGATAAAGGTGACTCATATCAACCACCATAGGAGGAGGGATATATATGAGATGAAACTATACCAGTTTTATAAGTAAAAAAGATAGAGACTCAAGTAATCGTGTAAATTGTCTCTTAGGTGCATTGGATAAGATGAGTTGAATAGTTTGTTATTACACTTTATTGACTAATTTTTGGGATTCCATTTTAACATTTGAATGCATATGTAAATACTTATTTTTAAGGAAGATGTTATGCTTGATCCATATGATAGAGTTGAATATATAAGCTACATATGGTGGATCCACATTACATGGAAATGTAGTCATATGTAATGTTCTCAAAATAATATCTCTGTATTGTGGGGGCGGGATTGTGTAATAAATCAAAAAGTGAAATTATATTAGTAAATTCATTGTAATGATGTGAAATATTAATTGCAATAAAAGCTTTATGTATTCCTTATGGTTTCGTTTATTGTGGATATTAATTTGTATTGATAATGTCAAGTCCTAATCAATGATGTCCTTTGAGGGTAATTTATTTCCATCAAAAGTAACAATATTTTTATTGAAAATAGGTCTTGCATAATATATGTAAAAGTAGATAATGTTATTTCACTTTTTACCTAGGTTTTGAATAATACTTTGTATAATATATCCTTATAAATAATTAATTGTTTCACAAGGTCAAAAATTGAGATATTTTATATGTTTTGCTTGATTGATCAACAAGATCATATTCCTTAGATTTGATTACCAATTTTGTCATAGGAGGAACTTGTTTCATAGGTTCCATATCATTTTAAGAATAATTATAAATATATATTATATTTTTATCATGTTTTAAATCACTCATTAATTTAATCATATATGAAATATAAAAAAAATCAATACCATTATGTATGTTCTAATTAAGTAATTATTAGGTGCATACATATTGAACATGATTGAATATTTTGGAATAAATATAGATATTATTTTTTTAAAGATATTTAAAATTTAAAAATTATAAATTGAGGATTTATGAAACCTTAAATCAAG
Source organism: Torreya grandis (assembly GCA_037957365.1). NCBI lineage: Eukaryota > Viridiplantae > Streptophyta > Pinopsida > Cupressales > Taxaceae > Torreya > Torreya grandis. The sequence goes on along the minus strand of JARHVA010001352.1, from coordinate 2,861,060 downwards.
CTATAGTGTGCACCAAGAGACATAGAGGTTAGGTTCACCAAATGTTTGACCCTTTTTGGAATTAAGGGTTAGGATGAATAGGCTATTCAAGAGAGATAAATTGTTCTTAAAATTAGTCTAATTAAATAATTTATTTTATGATATCCAATTTTAATGTTTAATTACAAAAAAAAAATAGAAAGTACAATGCCAAATATTATTTTTATTGCACAATCACAAAGAAGAGACAATACTTATCTTATGAAATGATGCATATACACATCTAAGATGTAAAAGTGTGGAAACAATCCATCTAATATTCCTAAACCAATCAATAAATTTTATAAATATTCTTTCTATTTGCCTAGAAACTTATGTTTCCCTATGGACACTTGCATTGATGCTAGTGTTTGAATCTCAACATAACTATCTTGTACACAATGTTCATTGTATACAGATGTGACCACTTAGGTTTTTATAGGTTTTTTATCACAATTTTTATATTGTATATAGATATCACTCATAGGATATTAATGATTATTTTTATTTTAAACCCTAAATATCCACCTTAGGTTAGGTTACCTTGACAAAAATAAGGGTTAGTGGGCTCAGGGTGTCAAGTTGACCTCAAAAACCCCTCTTTTAATAAACATTGCCTACATAGCCAATATTTTAAGGAGGGCCTTAGACTTATGTAGTTATCCCTTATGAGTGAGAATGTGTGTGTATAAGGGTGAAATATACTATATGATAATACATGTAGTGATCTATCTTGTAACTTGACAAATATAGATCATTGACTATATTTTGAGTGATTTATACATGTAGTATAATTGATCATATGATTGATATGAAACTAGGAATGGATAGGGCATAATAGATTAGTTGTAAAATTGATTTATTGAGTTTGAATAGATGATTTATTGACAATTTATAGATTTACAAATGAATTGGTTTTTCACTTGTATTTATAATATCATTTTTGTAATGATCCTCATATAAGGGTTAATGACATTCTTAAACCGACCCATACACATCAAAATATTTGTAAATTTGAGTGTTTGTAAGGAAATAGAAATTGAATTAGTTTAGGTAAAATAGTGTTAACATTAATGTCTTTTTTTAAATGTAAATATACATGATTGAGGAAAGTTGTTGAGTTTATATAATTGACAACAAAGGATATATATCAGATTTTAGACATTCTATGGTTATAGGTGATCTAGATAATCAGAATAATTAGGGTTAGACTAATAAGTAAGTAATTAGAACCAATGAGCTATTGAGTGAGATAATTTTGATTCAATGAATATTAAATTAAAGGGTAGATCCTTGAAATATATTTTGCAAGTTTACAAGACTAGTTTAACATATAAATCTAGATTTAAGCATCTACAACATATTTTATGAAAAATATTTCACCTCAACACTTATCTTTTGCTCATTCTTCATGTCTCTTAATTTTTTATCTCCTATTGTACTTAAACCATAAATATTAATAAATCATGTCTTTACTAAACTTATTTTAATTAAATTATTATAATCAAACTCAATTTATGCTAGAACATCCATGTTCATAACTTACCATTAACTAAAAATATGAAAATATTACCCAAAATTTTGTTAATGACCTTTGTTTGACTATTTGTCTAAGGATGGTATAATGAATTGAATTTTAATTTGGTATTTTATTTCTTAGACAATGTCCTCCATTAATGTCCATCAAATTTCACATCTTTGTTTTAAAAATAAATTAGTAATTTTTTTTAACATCATTATTCTTTCTATATTCTAAAAAATGTGACATCTTTGAAAATATATCAACTATCACAAATAATAAATTATTTCCTTTTTGATTTCTAGGAAAATGTAAAATAAAAATTCATACTTATATCATCCCATGGTTTCTTTATAATAGGAAATTATTGATACAACCTTGCATCCTGACTTATCCCTTTTGCTAGTTGGAAAAAATTACACTCTTAACCAAATTTGTGTACATATATATTCATTCTTGGCCAAAACTAATTTTCTACTATTTAATCCAATATTTTTTCATAACCACAATGACCTGATAATCCTCCACTATGCTTTTAATTTATCAAATTTTCATGCATTGAACTTGATAGGATACATAATTATGTTCTTTTGAATAAAAAACCTTCTTGAATTAAATAATATTACCATGGTGTTCTATCTCAATTAATTAGTTCTATAAATGGATTCCATGCTACTTAAAAATATTCATCTCTTTCATACTATTATTTCATAAGATGAAATCATATGACCTCTACTATTAATTTTTTCAACAAAATCATTATTCTACTAAATGCATCAACAACTCTTTTAGATTTTCCAATTTTATGCTTCAAAAAAAATGAATAATTCTATAGGAATTCAACCCACTTCATATGTCTATGATTCATCTTTCTCTAACTATTAATTAACTTTAATGTTTGATGACTTGTATAAAATATAAATTCATTTGGAAACAAATAAACTCTTCATATATTTAGTGCTTGCATAATTACATATAAATTATGACCATCTACGTAATACCTCCACTTTGAATAATTCAAATTTTCACCAAAATATGTAATGGGTCTTCCTTCTTGACTCAAAAGTTATCATATTATTTTACCAATATCATCACAATATACTTGAGATAATTTATCAAAATATTCTTATGCCAACACTAGTTTTTATGTTATCTTATTATTTAACTGATAGAATCTATGTTATTCTTATGATATCCACATAAATTCTCTTATATCTTTATATGTCACATCAATGATCAATGCACATATCCCACTTAAATCTATGATTAACTTCCTATAAAAACTTTATAGTCCATGAAAACTACATACCAAAAATGTATTATGTGGTGATGACCAATATAGTATAGTTTGTACCTTATTTAGATTCATCTTCAAATCTTGTTGAGAAATCACAAATCCTAAATATACCAATTATTTTTTCATGAAACTAAATTTATTCAAATTTACAAATAAATTTTTATACCTTAACCTTATAACCCTTTGTGTATATGACACAAATGTTATTACTATATTATACTAAAAATAAATATATCATCAAAATACAAAATAATAAACTTACCAAAAAATGGTATAATAACTTCATTCATCAGTCTCATGAATTCACTTGGTGCATTAGTCAACCCAAATGTCATAAATAACCACCATATATCCCTTCTTGTGCTTTGAATATTACTTTCCTTTCATTACCCTCTCTTAATAAAATTAGATGATATCCACTCTTCAAATCAATATTTGTGAAGTACATCTCTCCACTTAAGCAATCCATGTGTGGAAATGAAAATCTATACTTTATGGTAATCTTGTTAATGGTTGTAGAGTTATTGCACATTCTCAATTATTTATTATTTATATATGTTATCATTGGTGGTACTACACATGGGCTCAAATTTTCTTTGAATAAACCCTTATTCACAAACTATTGAATTTGTATTTTCACCTATGCATTCTATTTTGGAGTCAATCTATGTGATTTTTTTTAAGGTAAACTTTAACCATGTCTCAAATTCATGTGATGAATTATACTTCTCATTAGTTTCAATCCATCTATAATATCATTAAACATAATATATTCAAACTCAGTATCTCATTTGCTTCATCCAGCATTTTCTTTCTTCCACAACTTCTTGTGTTGACTTAGAAATTAATGCATAACATTCACTCTTTTTTTTCCTTTAAAAACTCTTCTTGAAAGTATAAAAAAAATTGGATTCTCTTCCACTTATATAATCTTATCCTTCAAAGGTTTTAGTGTATTTTTAACTCCCTCTTTCCACAATTTGTATATGTTAGCATGAGCATCATGTTGTGCCCTATGACCAAACTACCAAGGCCTTCCAAATAAAATATGAAAAACATCCATATGAATTATGTCACATAAAAATTCATCTTTATAATTAAAAATCTAAAAAATCACTAGATATTATTCATTCATCAAAATTTGATGTCCTTTCAACAACCAAAAAACCATATATGGGTTCATATTTACAATTATATTCAACTTAATATTATATACCCTTTATTTTGAAACAATATTATATGTAATTACACTATAAAAAATCAATTTTTAACACTTACCTTTTAGATTCTAAAATGGTTGTTAAAAAAAAATTGTGCAAAACTATTCCTCTTTTGTAGGTTTCAAGTATGCCCTCTTGATCATGAGAGATTATAAAATATCTAGTTAATCTATTATGTAAATAAACAAAATAATTTATTCATATCATTTTTTGATATGAGCACTTAAATAATTTATTTTGATTCCTTCAGTATGCATATGAGGACACTCAAGTTATCTGTGGATAATCTCACCACATATATAACATGTTCTATTGTAGCCATGACCTCTACCTCAACCATATGTATATGATAACCTACCTTTGAAATTACATCTACCTATCTAGGTATTAACACCATTATGATATAAAGAACTTTCCTCTCCCTCTTGTGTTTGTGTATAATAACATTTGCTAGTTACATGTCCATGCATGAATCTTCATCTTCCTCTTTTTTGATTTCATAATAATTTTTCCTTTATCTTTAGTGCATACTAATAGGATTATTTAAAATATTTTAGTCTAGTCATACCAAATTCATCTTGAATTACCATTCATAACTTATTCATGTATTTTGAGACCTACTCAACATCATCTTCCACATGACCCACTCTAATTGTAAGTCTATAATAATCCTCATTATATTATTTGATAGTCATCTCTCTTTACCTCAGTCTTTGGATCTTCTTGAATAAACTCATATTATAATCTACATGAATGAATTTAGCTTTGATATTCATTATAAAAAATATTCCATCTCTTGATTCATCTATATGCCAACAAACTTAATCCATTTGGGATATTCCATAATTTCTTACTCAAAATATTTATATAACTCACTAATATATTCAATGAGCTCTTTAGGACTCAAATTTTTTGAATAAATTATAGGGTCCAACTTTGATTTACTTGTCATTCTCACAACAAACCATCATTTCATTAAATCTATACTTTTTCATAAGAATCTATAGTTATAGTATTTCCATTTTTGGTTTTATAATTATTGAAATTGGATTTCCATATTTTTATTATTGGTTTTTAATTAGTGTAATATCACATTCCAATATTTTTAATATTTATTTTAATTAGGTTGATATTGGATTCAAATATAGATATTATTAGATTCCAAATTATAGTATGGAATCAAATTCCAATTATATCTTAAATGATTTTTCACCTTTAAATTAATTTTTAGAGGAAATTAACCAATAATTAAGCATGGTCCAAGGTTTAGATGGACCTTGTAATTTAAATAATTTGACCCCATAGTTCTCATACTATTGCATAATTATAGTTATTAAAGTAATTTTTTATATTTATGCAAAACTTACCATATATTAACCAATCACATCATGACATAGAATATTTAATAATATTAGTGCAACATTGTACAACACACTTATTATCACTATGTACAATTATAAAAAAATGTTTCGTTACCCATGTACCTAATGTAAAACACACTTATCATTATTCTTAATTATATTATGTAGAATGGGCAAGCATCCATTATACAATATATAATGGCATATGAATTTTTTTCTCATATCATCAATTTAGAGGTCATTATTCTTATCTCAATGTGTAGAATGGGTATGTGGCCATTTTACCCAAGATAATAATATAGGCCTCTATTTCTCATATTATTCCTATATACTTGTGTAAATTGGGCATGTCATTGTAAAACCAAATATGGTTACCACATACATTAATCAAAAGTTCAAAAGTTCACACTTTATGTACTAGTATATTCTTGGAAATAATTAATCACTTCACAACCACACTGATTCAATTTAAATGGTTTAGCTACTTTATATTTATTAAATGATGTGTAGTAAATCCATCAATGTGAAGGAAATATAACTAGATTTTTTCACTTGTTTGATTAATGTTGTATTATCCCTAAAACAATGAGGATACATTTATTCACTTTAATCTCTTCCAAAAACTTGATAATATTGAAACCTCACCTTTTTAGCCACATAAACATCCATAAATGGATTGAATTATTGTATAAATAAATTTTGAAAAAAAAATTATCTAAGAAAATCCCTCAATGGTCTAATATTATTGGGGTTTTGAACTCCATAACTCTTCCACTTGGTAGATTATTAATCCCTCAGAACCTTGGAGGCATTAAGGGATTAATGATTTTTGGGTTTTGAGGGCCTAAGGAGCTTCCAATTGGTAGCTTCTTAAAGCTTAAAATCCTAGGGGATGGATGTTTAGAAATGGACTTGGGGTATTGTAAACATGATAAGTGGTGCATCCATGACCTCAGTGGAATAATATTAAGTACACTAGTAACCAAATGGTGCCCAATTATATTAACAATGGTTTGGACTAAATTTGACATCTAACAAGTTATATTTTTAACATGATAATCTTATGCTTTGGATTTTTGATTAATCATTACCATTCATGTCTAAATGATGTGAATTCTTTGGCCTCATGTTTTATGGTAGATGATTGGTAATTTAATTATGGAAATTGGAATGAATAATAATCACTCAAATACATTTTAAATCAAGGTTCACAAATTTAAATTTCCATGTCACATAGTACATGATATCTTCATGATTAACAAACCCAATAATAGTTTAATTTAAAAACCAAAAACTCACATGTCCATACATGCCCCTTTTATTATATAGTTAACATCTAATCTGAGGTATGTTAACATATAATTATGAGCATATAAAGGTGTAAATATTGAGAGATAAAGTAGACTAAAAGTTTCAATATATCCACACATTTCATAGATGCCACATTGAGAATAAAATAGACCTTGATGAATCTTAGATTCTTGATGACCCATTCCTAAAATTAAAATAATTTCCTTGTAGTTCAATGATTCACAAGCCTCTCCTCCTCACATCACCAACTTATATTGTGTTTATCAAACACATATCATCAAATTAGTGTGACATAACCCTAGAACATATAGTGTTGCATCACTACTAGCACATCTTCCATGAACTTAAGTATAATAATTCTAGTAAATGAAAATTATTTCAAAATTATTTTGATTAAATATCTCAAAATTAATAAAAAATTATTATTAACTCTACACAATTATGTAAATAAATAATATCAAAAATGTATTCATATTACATTCATATTTAATAAAAATTATGGTTACCTCATTAATGGGTCAATAGTAATAAGATTGAATAGAAGTAGCACTAAAAATATAGAATAAAATATGGTCAAATAAAAGTAATAAAGGTTAATATTCCATTCATATCAAAAAATTATGGTACAAATGCAAGGCCAAGTTATTGGATCTTACTTTAGAATACAAATTTAAAAATACCTACATCTTAGGTATGATATCACATATCAATTTATGACCTTCAATAGTTTCACCTTAGTATTCATTACCCTATTTAAGTAGTGTAAGGTATGATTAAATAGCCTCATGTCATTTTTATGGAATCTTGATTGATCCACATTTATATTTTTTTGCTGGTTTCCATTCCCATATGATTCTATCCACATCAATGTGTTGTTTGATTTCATATGATTTGATCCATGTTTTACTAGTTGTCAAACAATCCTGATATAATGCTTCACCAACTTATCTCCCTAAAGGTTTCCAATATTGAATCCTCACCTTTTTAGCCTTATTATCACTAAATTATTTAAGGTAAATATTCCCATATACCCTTCCCATCCATATATTTTCATACTAGAATCATCTATCCCACATATACATCCATCAATAGATTGAATGCTTGTTTAGATATTCCAAAAATAGGCCCAACATAAATATCATTATTACTTGGGATATGTTATTTAATGTAGTATTGTATGTGGAAATGGATGTCTCCCATTATTTGGTCATATATTTATTTATATTTTATTTTTTTGGCCAAAAATAAAGATTCAACATCCTGATACAATTTACAAATGGTCTATCCAAAGAACATAAAACATTTTCTTGATATGTTATCTTTGGAATCCAATATTCTCTACCTCCACCTATTGAACATTTTTCCCAATTTTAAATATATTATTTTATTCCCTTTTTCATATCTTCCATTTATTTGAGTTATTTTAAAGGTTCTAAAAGAGTCCTTACTTTCAACAAGTTTGGTTTACTATTATCCTTTATGTGCTAGATTAGGATTGGATGAGACCATTAGAGATATTATATTGTTGATTTATATTCCATCACTAGTATGAAATCCACAACATATATCCTAAACATATTAGGTTTGTTAATACCCATTATATTATGGCTTCCACCCAGAAAGTATGGCTTCACTAAGGATTTGAATTCATACACTTCCTCAATAAGGTAAGGGGATAGATGAGGAGTATGGTTTTAAAGAGACGGGGGAGAAGATAGTGGAAGAGATAGGGGATGAGATGGTAGATGGGGTAATTGTGGAAGGGGGAGATGAGGAAGAGATAAAGGAAGAAGAGATAGATGTCACTGAGATGATTATAGAGAGGGATATACTATGAGATTGATGTACATATTTAGATGGATAGATGACTATGGTATAGGGGGCACTAACTCTAACATAGGTGGATTGAGATATAGTGTAGACTTAGTTAGATACTTTAAAAGTAGGGATTTATTATTTAAAACTAAGTGGTGTTAAAGGAGTGTGATAGGTATAGGGCAAAGCTTGAGACTCAGAGGAGGAGGGAGGAGGAGAGGTATTCCTTAGTGTAATTGATTAGGGAGATGGTGGAACCTAGCATGAGGATATCAAGGATAATGAGTATGCATCAATATAGGGAGATAGTGGTAGGGCTAAGATATTATGAGAAAAAATTTATAGGGAAGCTTCCAAAGACTTCCCACTATGAGACCTACATGGCCAAATAGGGTAGGTCCTCTAAATAGATGCATACAGACTCTATTATAATGGGGAATGTTACACAAAAGAGAGATAAGGATGGATATGTGGGTAAATATGAGGGTGGATATTTGATGTAATCAAAGATGTATCATGTCTATAAATCAATCTTGGCTCAAAGAAGATAGAGCATACCTATACTTTTGATTGGGAATGCATTTTTTAAGCAGGGGTATGACCAATATGGGGATATGATAGACATGATTAGGGGATCACTTGTCACAATAAACCATAATAATAAGGGTTTAAAAGCCTATAGTCTAACATAATCATGTAAAAACCCTAAAATAGTCATAGGTTTAATGTTCACTCTATTATAATAAACAAGAAAGTAAATATATCTAGTGCACACCAAAGCTTGTGGCATAAAGTAAAGTTTAGAAATAAAACAAACTAAACTAAATATGCATAGAAGAAATATACTCACATCAATGTATATAGAATCCTAATACATGGAAGAAATAATCAAAACTACAGTATCTATCAACTCTTACAAAGGAGAAATAAGTTAGGAATACTTACCTTGAAGATGAACCCATTGAGCCTCAATTTATCCCTTGGCCAAGGTGTTTTGCAAGAGATTGTTATGGTATGTAATGATAATAAATAAAAATCAAATTTATGCTACACAATATATCTATGCATCCAAAAAACTTCTCCACAAGACAAGATATGCATCTCCAAATTAAAAATGGTACCCTAAGCTTTATTCCTCAAGCAGAATGGTTATTAAGTAGATGTTCATTCACACTTATTCTTTTTCTCTTCTCTTATTACAAATGGTTGGAAATGAACTTGTATATATAAGTGGATCTTTCCCTAAATCCCTTTGAATATGTTGGCTATATAAGGTTGACCCATTTGACCGTGTATGTTTTAAAATAAAATTCATTAGGTCTGAGCTAGGTTGGCTAAAGGGATGACAAATTCAAAAAGTGAAAAATACTCCTAGTTTTATAGGGTCAACCCAATTGACCTGGTATAGTCGACTATCTAAAATTTAATTAAGGCAAGAAAATGAGGATAAAGCATGGCAAAAGACTTTAATTGGTAATGTTAATAAGAATAAGCTTAGGGTAAATAGTTTATAGGAGATGAGTGTATAGATGGTAAGTGGTAAAAGGGACAACAATCTTATGAATCACCAATGGTATGCCCACCCCTTTCATGGTGCACCCCTTAAAGAATGCACTCAAAGAGATTGAGACTCAATGGGTTCTTAAAAGATATAATGTATCATTAATAAATACAAGTTTGAAAATATTATGTGTATACATATTCCCTACTCAAAGCTCATCACATGTCATGTAAGTGCAACATGAGATTGTGCTTCACTAAATAGAACATGATAACACACAATGTTGATGCTGAGTAAAGTGTAGTAAGAAGAAAATAAGATAAATGAAATGATATAATTTAAAAACACATACTTTTATTTATCTTAGTGTTATAGTTAAATAAGTATACTTAAAGATATGTGAAGGTGTCCAATGTGAAGAAAACTAGGCGAATCTATAGAAGTTAGTGCAAAAAATAGCCAATTTTTTTTTTGGGAAAATAGGCATATAGTAGTGTAAAATGAGTTTAGGAAAAATTGGCAAATCAGGATTGTTAAGGCAAATAAATGATGAAAGGATGGAAAAATAATGAAAAATGATGGAAAATGAATGATAAATGATTGTAGAATATAGTAAATCATATTGAAAAGAATATAAAAAATAAATGGAAAAAAGGAATGTAGAACATAATAAATCATGTTGGGAAGCATGTAAAACATAAATGAAAAAAATGAATGTAGAACATACTAAATCATGCTAGGAATCATGTAAAACATGAATGATAAAAAAGAATGTAGAACATACTAAATCACATTGGGAAGCATGTATAAAATAAATGGAAAAAAGGAATGTAGAACATATTAAATCACATGGGGAAGCATGTAAAACATGAATGATAAAAAGGAATGTATAACATACTAAATCACATTGGGAAACATGTAAAACATAAATGGAAAAAAGGAATGTAGAACATACTAAATCATGTTGGGAAGGAATGTAATACATAAATGAAAAAAAATAATGTAGAATATACTAAATCATGTTGGGAAGTATGTAAAACATAATTGGAAAAAAGGAATATCAATGCAATAAAACTTGAACAAAGATATGTAAGAAAGGGAAAAGTAAGCTCATGTAAGATAGGCAAAAATAAAAACATGAAGACTAATAATAAAATGTAATTGAAGATGTAAAACAAATAGGAAGAAGGCATAAATAAATAGAAGATGTAAAACAAATAGGAAGATGTAATAATGGTGAATGTCAAATGTAAGATAATTGAAGTACACAAAATTCAAATAAGAACATGATGGAGAAATGAAAATAAAAAATCTCTAAAGGATAAAGACTCAAACTTAGTGTTTATTCTAAGATGCAATGTAATAAAACACAACCACCAAATGTCATGAATAGTATGACAATGAGATGGTGTGCTAAATAAATGATGTAAGGGTGTAATCCATAGTTTCTCAAACATGTTTTTCTCTAAGGATAGATAAAATTGAAATAAAGTAATGCTATCATGTTTTTAAGAGGTGAAGAAGAAGGAATTTAAAGAAGAGGGAAAATAGATTTGGAATCACAATTTGTTTGTTAAGGGGGGAAAATGAAATGGCTAGAGGAGAGAATGAAATAAAAACCAAGGTATAGTGACCATTTATCAAATTAAAGACACTCAAATTAGGTTTTTCAAAATAAAAGGACTTTTAACCTTAAGGACTATGAAAAACTTCTCTTAGTCACACAAGTCTTAGGTCAACAAATGAAGTCTATAGATCATCCCATGAAGGTTATATGCATGAAAACTAAAATGGACCTACCTTCACACAATGTGTTCCCCATTCCTATGGACCCCTTATAGATCCATCGGTCTATTACGAATATTTAGTACTTGCATGAGAAAGTAGGTATCACCATAGAGTTTTTTTTTTTTTGAATTCCCCTATTCCAATCTACTAGCCTACTACACCCTAATGGAACTTGGCTCTATGTGAGGCCAACTATGGAGTTTTAGCTTTGATTAGAGATAGGAGATGCACTTTTAATCATGTATTTTGGTGTGATTTTTACTTTTGATATTTTTATGTTGCCTTTTGTATATCATTGCCTTTTAATTCAAATGATTTCAATTTTAACTTTCTTGATGAATTTTTATATTCATCCTCCATACAAATTTGGAAAACCAAACATGGGTGATAAATATTAATTTTATTTTAATACTTGGGACTTGGTTTCTAAGATAGATAACTTCAAAGAGAATGGGGTTTATGATTCTCATAAATCTAGGTAAAATAAAAGTGTTATCTTAACTTCAACATTGTTTTATCTAATGTGTAGTGATAGAAAGGGGAAATCAAGAGGAATCATACATGGGACAATTTAAATTACTTAAAATTGCAAAAAAAGTGACAAAGGGAAAAAATGGATACAATGATATCAAAGGAGTGATTCCTTATCATAAGAATGAGTAAAATGGACTAAAACATGCTAGCATAGATTATTGTGCAGATTCCATCTATCAAAAGAAGTAAAAGCTAAAGTTGAGAACAAAGATCAAATAAAATTTTAGTATAAAAAGAATGACAAGTTGGTAATTTTATGAGGAGGGTTGGGTCATATCCATGTTATTATAGTACAACTCATAAAAGATAAGTCCATGAGGGTGCAATAAATAATGTGAAAAATAAATGAGGAAAAGCAAAATGGTGGTATTTTGTGAGGAGGGCCAACTCCTATCCATGTTCTTACACTAAAAACTCACAAAAGTGAAACCCTTGAGGTTGAATAATAAATAAGGGAAAAATAATCATAAAGATAATAAGGAAAATAATAACATAAAAAGACAAAAATAAAATAAATATGAGGACAAAAAATGAAAGCAAATTATGAATGTAATATGAAATAAAACCACAAAATGTAAAGGAAGATAATGATTCTAGTAAAATGAAAGTAAAAGAAAGAAAGATGCACAAAAACAAAGAAACATGAGACAAAAAGGAAAAATATCTATGATAATGTCTGTATTAAAGATGAGCATGTGAAATACAAGTCTATAAGTCTTGAAAAGTTTCTTGAAGTTGAATGTGTTTGTTATTAAGCATTTTAGAATAAGAGTGGGCATCATAAGATGCCCCCCAAAGGGTAAGTGTTTGTAGGGATGGGAATCACAAGATGCCCTAAATTCTAAAGGGACATGTGGATGGGCATCTTAATATGCCCCAATATGTGAGTTGGAGTGGGGTAACATTGAACCATTAAAATGATTTGCATTGGGTTGGTGGGTGAATTTGGAGATAGGTAGATGTGTTGGTTTGTTATATTTTAAGGATGTTGAATGTGACATATGATGGGTAGGAGAGGTATGAAGAGATAAAGGAGGTAAATTAGGATCATGTATGATATGTTTTAGAGTAGGCATTTGAACTAAGTACTCTATTGGTTCATGTAACCTAAGAGGTTGAGATTAAATGGATGCAATAATATGTTTAAAGTTGTTCATGTTAGTTATCCTCTCCTTATTGGTGTAGGAAGAAGGATCAATTTTGGTTTGAATAAAATTATCAAATTAGGTATAGGTATGGGATAATTATTTTTTATCATTAGGTAGTTTATTTTGATGTGATTATGGCTCTTGAGATTGAATTTGAGAAGCTTGAAGATAGTCTCGATAATGTTGTTTTTTTAGAGTATCAAGATTGAAATATAGACCAAGCAAGGAAAAAAGAATAAAATGGTGAAAATCATGACAAGACTCATGAGAATGAAATATAGTATCATGCCACTAAAAAAACTTATCAATATTGTACCATTTTGGAGGAGGTTTGGAAGGATCAAAGCTCATGGGTTTATAGGGTGGTAATTTATTCTTAAGTTGTTCTAGACTCAAGGGAGGGTGGGTTGGGTTAAATTTGGTTGAATTAGATGCTCTATTTTTAGGTTGGGGAGGCTTGGATGAATCAATGTTATGAGAAGATTATTTAAATGTTTCTTTAGTAATTTTTTGAGGTGTTTCAAATTGAGTCATAAGAAAGTCTTGCCTTTTTACTTGGTCTATGTATTTATCTAAAGTTTGAAGTGAAAAGACTCTAAATTTGTATTGAAGAGGAGCTTTAAAAGATATGATAAGTAGTTTTAAAAGATTACAATCATTCATGTTATGGTCCACTTTATGATTGAAATACTTCCATCATTTCATGAAAGTATGAGTAGATTCATTAGGAAGTTCCTTGGAATTGATGAAATGGCTAAGGAAAATTATAAGAACGTCATCATGTTGGAATTCCTTCACTAGAGAACTGATTAGATCTTCTAGTTGTGACATGTAATGTCTAGAAAGTTGGTTGTACCATTTAGGTACATCACCAATAAATGTTTTGGCTAAGATCTTAAGGGTAACAAAGGTGTTAGTTTGGACCCATTCTTTACAAAGATTACCAAAATACTTAAGAAAGATAGTAGGTTTGTTAATCTCATTTTATGTGATAGTTGGAGAAATGTTTCCAATATCTATGGATGTTATAAATGGGGATAAAGTTTCATTGAATATGTTGAAGCATTTTATTATTAATTGGAGGTTGAGGGATGGTATTCCCATTGGAATATCTAAGAGGAGGAGGGACAAAATTTGGATTTTGTTGAGACATGATGACTTGAGGTGGTTGAGTAGTCATTTTTAATAAATTTCTTTGCATGTTCATTATTTGAGATTGATTGGTTGTTTGCATGATGTTAATTTGTTGTATGACTTATGCAAGGAGTTCAATTGTATCAATAAGTGGATTGGAAGGTCAAGTATTAGTATTGATAGGAAGAGGATTATTAGTATTATTGCGAGCAGGATTATTTATAGGTGGAATATTCCCAACATTAGTGTTATTTGCCTTAAGTATGGTAGAAGGAAGCTTGGTAAAACCACCATTCTTGTGAGGAGTGTAAATAGTATTATCATCAAGTTTTTTGAATAATTGGGAACCATATAGATTATTTATTTGAGGGTTTCAACCATGTTAATTTGGGAATTAATAAGACTTGGTTATCTTATTATGGGTGTAACAAGATGATTATGAACATTGATTGTAAGGGTATGAGTGTTGATAGGAAAAGGATTAGTTGGTGGAAGATTACCAAAATTGGTATTAGTAAGAGGATTAGGATGAATGACCTCAACTACATTACATTTTGTAGTGATTAGTTTTGGTTTAGGAGAAGAGGAAGGAAGAAAGTGGACAGTTTCATCTAAAGTAATAAAATAAGTGATTTTATTATCATAATCCTTAATTATCCAATATTTTTGACTAAGATAAGGTTGAAAATATGTAATCATGATGAAATAATACTAAATAAAGACAAGGAAATAATAAGTGATAGGAAGTTGTAGAGGTTTGACTAAGTCAATCTAGAATAGGAAATAGCGCCTATAAATTATACAGGGTTAGCCCAATACAACAAATAGAAATTGGGAAAAGAGAAAACAAGGTCTATACAGTCATATAAAATGCAAAAATTGGTAACTTGAGCATGGATAATGACACCTAACCCATAATTCCCTCTTTCTTGCTCTCATGACCCTTTTAGGCTTGTTCTCACTGATTCTCAATCATTTATAGCCTTCTAGACTTGGTCCCAACTGAGCCAAACTCCTCTTTATATGACTAATCCATCCCCCTAGGCCCAAAATAATTAGGATAATATTGACACACTAGGACTATAACACCAATGCCACTCCTATCTACTTTTATCACTATTGTCTGAGTCCATTTTTGGCCCCAAAGGTTAATTTATTATAGTTTCCCATCCTTATCCTTATTAGCCTAATGTGATAAAATTCAATCCATGACCAATAGATCCCTATAAAATCCCATTAAAATATCATTTTGAAAGGTTTGGAAACTATAACTAAGAAAGAAAGAATACAAGCAATACCACTCAAGAAATCTTCTCTATTCTCTACATAAAGCTAGCTAATACACTTACAATCTTATTCAAATTCCTACATTAGTCCCTAGCCATCTTATGTACATCTAATCTAGAATTCTTCATTTTAATACATTCAATTGAATAAATCACATCAAGTGGGAGAAATACATATGGCTTGATCCATCTTCAGAGTATTGGTATGTAGGTAGCATACCCACACACAGGGTGTGAAGCATATCCATTGCATCTTACACACACTAAACCCCCATTTTTGATCAAAATTGGTCAAAACATAATGGAAGATAGGGTTTTAAGAAATAATATATTCTATAATGAGACCCACATACTTCCATCTACCAAAAATTCATAGATAGGGTCACACAAACTTATCAAACAAAACCCAAAAATATCAGATCCTCAAGACAATAGCGGCATAGGTGGACTACAACACTGGTGCCACTCCCATCTAGTTATGGTGCTCTTGTCCAATCAAAAAATGAAGTCCAAATCTCAATTTTTGATAGTTTCCCAATCTTGCATAGTCAATATCAGCCTCTATCTCAATTAGATTAGCATAATTCTAAGCTAAGTTATATTTCTCTCTATTCACTTGTTATTTTTAGAAAGTCTAAACAACAATCAAAATTAAAAAATCAATAAGTTTTTACTCAATTGGTTACTATGCCTCCTACACCTAATTAAGAGCCCCACCACACTCTCATTCCTTCCCATCCTAGGCCCAATCCACTAGCATAAGCAGATCCACACAAGGCATATGATATTGTTAATCAGTTGAGAAATACTCTAGCTAAAATTTCCATGTTAAAAATGCTTTAGAAATCCAATGTTTTCAAGAACATTCTTTATCAAGCACTCACTCATACTTCTATGCCCATTGATTCAGAGCCTTATTATTTTGCATCAATAGTCAACACTTCAAAAATAATTGAAGATGTAATTTATTTTGATCATGAGGGCATGCCATATCAGACAATTATTGATTAGAATTTACCACTATTTATATAAGCTCAAGTCAAAACTAGTGCAATTAATAGCGTTTTAATTAATATTGGATCTAGACTCAATATATGTAATATTACATTCTTACAGACCATGGGTGTGGATATGGTATCCATGAAAAAATCATATAAGAACATTAAAGGGTTTGATGATATACCATGATAAACATTGGACACCATTGCTTTGGCTATCATGGTAGGACCCAAAACCCTCTCTACATAGTCTAGGTCATGCTAGGTCATCTTCATTATAATCTTTTACTTAGACAACCTTGGATACATGCTATGGGGGTAGTTTATTCTACTCTTCATCAATGTTTTAAGTTTCTCCATGAAGGAAACCTATACACATGTCCAATAGATAACCAACCATTTAGATATTGTCAAACTATAGAGTCATCTTCAACTATTTTTCTAGAAGGGACACCTGATCTCACAATTCAACCACCACCTCATTACATTTCTCTTGATCAGATACATACATATAAGGTTGGAGAGAATAACACTTTTTGTACTCCTCCACTTATAGTTGTGCCCTTAGCTCTAGATATTTAACTAGTTATAGCAGCTTCAACCATTCCATCTACTCCATCAGTCACGATTCCTACACCTATTCCAGTTATACATTCAACAATAGCAGTTCCAATAATACCAATTAATTATAAAAACACAATCACTGCATTAGTTATAGACACTCTCAAATCACCATTGTATTTTACTACTAAAGTTAATGAGACTTCCATAACACAATTACCCCTTGTGGTAAATTCTGAGTTACCATATGTACATGACATTGATACATATTCCCAAGCTTCTTCACATGATGATACGACACCCACACTCATAGATGATTATTTGTGTGGGTTGATATTTACACCAATCATCCTATGAGAGTATCAAAATGACTCTAGATCTCTCATCAAACATCCTACATCACTCTTAGCATCTCACACTACACTCTCAAGATATACTCCACATTCATGGCCATAGATAGATCACTTAGCACATACTATTCACATGGTTACCTCTACAACATGGATTCTAATAACTTAGCACATACTATTCACATGCTTCCAATTTTAAGTTCATTATTACCCAAGCATTCTCAGCAGTTGCATACTTTATTCCATCTGTAGGTAGTTGGCATCATTTTGGAATGGCTTTCATACAAGCCTAACTTCTTGAGTTCTTGAGTTCCCAAGTGGATTTCATATAATCCTAGTTCACTAGTTTCAAAGTGGATTTCATACAAGCCTAATATCCATCTTTCAAAGTGGCCAAGAGTGGCTTAGTTTCTAGCATACATTTGGCTATCCATACAAACATTGTAAGATCATATTACATTCATGAGCTTCAAGAGCCATCTCATATGACACACATTCCATATTGATATTAGTTTATAGATTCACTTCATGGGGCAATGATGGAGCCAAAGGGCCAACATTTTTATTCTTTAGCCACCTATTCAGAGGGATTGGACACATAGTCTAAACATCGATCAACACATGTAAGACCATCTAGCTTCACTTAGTAAGTAATAATGGAGCCAAAGGGAAAACCTTTGCATTCAAGAGCCACTTTTAGGGAATTAATCACTCATCTCCATTCATGATATTACTCTTGGTTCAGCACACATCCAACATCACCCAACACATCCAATATCACTCAATAGCAAAATAGGTTTGGTATTGGTTCACATACCTGATGAGGTTTATTCATTACTTTCTCTTCCTATCTCTCTTACCTATCTATGTATGTTCTTATTTTAGATATAGCATATCTAGTAAGAACTAATCTATTCTTTGTTTTCACTTACAAATTTACACTTCACAACATGCTCTCTCTATGCACACCCAACATCACATAGTTTCATGAGCTTCACCCTTACAAGTAAGTTTAGGTATGCTATCTATTTTTACTTTATCTTATTAGTTCAAAAAACCCAAAAATATTAGATCCTTAGGACAACACTAGTAGAGGTAGACTACAGTGTTGGTGACACTCCTATCCAATTTTGATACTCTTGTCCAATCAAAAATTGATATCAAGATTTTATTTTGTGATAGTGTCCCAGTCCTGCATAGTCAATATCAGCCTTTGTCTCATTCAAATCAACATATTTCTAAGCTAAGTTAAATTTATCTCTATTTACTTGTTATTTTTAGAAAGTCTAAACAATAATTAGAATTAACAAATTAGTAAGTTAATTATGGCATAATTATTGATTGATTTTACTACTCAGACCCTTTAAGTAAATTAGGAATAATACCCCAATATTCCTAAAACTATTAAATCATTTGGTGAACCTGACTTACTTCATTTGCACATAAAAACACTAGAAACCCTAGGGTAATATTCATACTAATTTTTCATATATTTTTCTAATATTTTAACTGCATAATAAAATTATAAAATTGCATTAAATTTTAAAATTTTGTAATAATTTTAAAATAATTTTCTGTCAAACCCTAATTGCCCATACTAGGTCCCAATATTTTTCCAATTATTTTTTGAATTTTTACTAGCATATTTAAATCAAAATACCCATTCAAATTCTAAAATTCAATAGTAATTTTCAAAAACAATTATTCTTCAAAACCCTGATTGCATATACTAGGTCCTATTAAATCACTAATTTTCCAATAAATTTTTGATTTTTTACTTGCATATAGAACTCAAAAATTCACTTTAAATTTCAAAATTTCATAGTAATTATTCAAATAATTATCTATTAAAACCCTAGTTGTCCACATTAGGTCCCATTGCTTCTTAAGATATCACCTTACATGTTTTAGAGATTTTTATCCTTTTTTTACAATCTCTAGTTAACAGTTTTTAGGAATTTACATTTCCTATATTCAATACCTTCATTTTTTAGCACTTTATCTATTACAAATTATTGAAAAAAATCTAATAAAATCTCAATTTGTTTTCATATCTTAACAATGGCCATTACTTTATTTTTTATGAAAATGATAAAAGGGAACTTCAAGAACTTTTAACTAAACACCCTAACATGCAAGATGACGTGCTTAAAATACTTAAAGAGGAACAACAAAAAGTGGATAATGGTCAATCTTATCAAATGATAGAGAAACTAGTTGTAAATGAAACTGCAAGGGAAACTATGTCTCAACAACCCCCTATAGCATCCTAACTTACCTCTATGCCACCGGCTATAACTAGTACATCCCTATCTCCTAATGTGGTATCCCTTGTGCAAGAGATTATATATATTCAATCTAAGGTACTACATATTGAGCAAGGTGCTTCTAGACCTACGTAGGATTTGGATTCTTTTACTCTATTGCGTACACCATTGGCACATCACATTGATTCTACACCTTGGTCATAAGGTTTTGTTCAACCCAATCTTACTCTATATGATAGAAAGGGTGATCCAGAGACACATTTGAGAGTTTTTCATGCATCATGCTTGGACTATGTACCAAATGAATGGTTACCTACCAAGCCATTTCCATGAAACCTAAAATATTATGCTTTACAATGGTTTTACAGTTTACCAAATCAGTCGATCAATGAATTCAATCCTTTAACAAACATGTTGCTAGCTCATTTAATTAATAAAATTGGTGATAAGGTTTCATATGCTCAAGTTATAAAACAAAAACAAAGGTCAAATAAGCATCTCATATATTATGTTCTTTGATATAAGACTATCTTGGCTAAGATGACTAGCCTCATGGCCAAACAAGAGTTACAGAATCTCTTCAAATAGAGTCTTTTATTATCTTTGCATGAATTAATTATGTTTAAAATAGTATCTTCCTTTATTGAATTGTGTCACATGCTAAAATAAAAATAATTCAAGTTAATTTTAATGGGCAAACTCAAGTACACAAGCATATCAGACACAATAAAAAAGATTAACTACAAAGTAAATTTTAATGATAATAAGATTCAGAAGCAACCTATAGTTAATGCACCTTCAGAGCCTCTTCAACGAGTGGTTTTATCAGCACCTCCTTAATGTACCTTTACCAGTCTACCAATTTCTCCAACCAGGGTTTTATAGTAGTTATTGGAATGCAACATCATATCTCTACCTCCTATTTAGTAAGTTGACCCAACAAAGCCTCTTCCATAGGGATATGATCAAAATGCATTTTGGGAGTTTTATAGGGCACTAGGCCATATAATAAATAGATGCATCAATTTGAGACACAAGATACATGATTTAATAGATGTTAATCATATTAATCTTGGTACTTTAGTTGATTCTCCTTAGGCAAAGCAAACATAGGACAAAACATTAAAAATATTTTAAGATCCTTTTCCATGGCATTCCAAATAGGATACATGGGATACATTAGGGTTTCATCATGCATATCATGTACATCCCCCACCAGATACATACAGTGCACCTTTAGGTGAGTTACATCCTTTGAGTAACATGATTGGTGTATATAATTCTAGAGTTTCAACTAGACCTTCCATCTCCTTCTTAGAGTAGGATATCATTAAGGATGATATGGATTACCATGCACTCTTTATTAGATCTCACATTGATAATCATCCTATGCACTATGAAATTATTATAGCATTTAGGATATTACCTTAACAGACATAATTATCAATGGATTCAGTGGGCACATATAAAGTTTATTAGGTGAGATTGTCCTTCCTTTATAGGTTAGTCCAACACACATGGCCACAAAATTTACTATTGTTCCTAGTGTAGAAGTTTTTAATAAGTTACTTGGTCATCCATGGATTCAAAAACTTTAAATAGTACCTTATACAATTCATATATGTGTGAAATTCATTCATGTTGATTAGGTTATTATAGTTGGTGGAGTTTTATATGAGTTACCACTCCCCACTTTAGAGCCATCTTCTACAATATAGTAACCAATTTTAGTTTAGCTTCTAGTTCTAGTTTCTCTACGAATTATAGTTCTTCCTCTAGTTTTGATTCAACCATAGTTGAGGCATCCATCACCAGTATAGAGAGTTCATACAGCTCCATAATTTTAGGATTCTAGATAGATTCCAAATATAGTGTTTACACCTAGGGTAGTATCATTGACATATCATGTATCTACTCATAGAGCACATGTTCAAAGAGCTTCTCCTACTACTAGATGGGTCCCTAATATCGTTATAGTTTCATTTACTTCTCATAGTCACAAAGGGACCCCACACTCAGTTTCTACTTTAGATATTTTAGATCATTTATAGTATATATTGCTTTCAGATCCATAGTATTATCATTTCCATTGTGCTTCATGATCACTCATGATTCCTCTCCTTGATATAGGACACCATGATAGGGAGTCTCCCATGAGACTCATTGGTTAGTATCATCCTTTCCCTGATTACCTATACATAGTTTCTTATGCTTAATTGTACATAGCTCAAATATATCAAAAAGATAAAAAAAACATTCAAATGTGTCAAAAACACCGAAAACATCTTGATTGTATGCATCATCCATGCTTTAAATTTATACTACTATGCTAGACTTACATTTTTTATTTTATGCTTATTATTTGTCAATTTATCTACATCACCATACTTCATTTGATCTTCTTTGAGTGTGTGTAGTGACATCCATCTTTATGATTACTTCACTCTACCCATTGAGGGGGCATCCTACTTCTACATTTGAGACAAATTTACACACCAGAGTCACATTATACATGACTACACCATCTAGGTTACGTCATTCCTATATCACACACTCTAGTCATCATGTTGATGTACATTACGTATTAGCTTATACAGATTACTCTATTGACACTCACTAGTATATAACACTTGTGTATTTCTTAGCATATACCTAGTCTTGTACTAACATGTCTTGCATACATTTACTTCTTGATTTGATTATTTAGATGCGATTATATTTTTAGTTATTACATGCTTACCTTTCTTGCTTTACATAGCTAGATTGTTTGCATTTCTTAGTTCCTATTTATTTCTTGTATGTGCCTTAGGAAATTTTCCAATGTCCTTTGATTATATTCATGTGTGTGCCTTAGGATATTTTCCAATGTCCTTTTTCTATACTCCTCTATGTGATTGTGGCTTTTATGCCAATTTTGTTTATTTCAATTATATGTGTATATGGCATTTGAAAATACCTTGTATGCTTGCTTTATAGTTTGAGTGATATGTGCCTATATCCCTTATTTTTTTGGCCCCTTAGCCACCCTTGTATGCTTCTTGATTCTTACCTTGTGTTCTTGTTGCTTTTTTGCTTTTCATCATTTACAATTCCATGATCCATATCATGCATTTATCTTGATTTCTTGGATGTCATGATGGACATCATGCTCCATCCCTCCAAATAAAAACTAATAATTAACCAGACTTATAAATCTAGTTTAGTACTTTATACATGATATTACATTGTTATATCTATTTAGGCATACTCTTGTTGATATAATAATCTCTTAAGACAACCCATGCTATATCTTGTGGATTATCATTGTTATATCATGTATCTATGTAATATAGCACACTTACAGGGTTCTTTCTTCTGAGGGAAATCATTATAGGTTCTTCATTCCTACCCTTAGAAGAGAGGACAATAAACAAGGGTTTTGTCATAAATATCAGAGATCCTAATGGTAAAAAAAGTAGCATTCAAAACACCTAAAACAACAACCAGACATCAAACTAATCAAAATAGACTAGGTAAATAGTCAAGAATCCAAAATAGTTATTAGGTTTGGCCCTAATCAACAATGCCCAACTTATACTACATCATCAGTGATAATAGTGTTCACTTTAGATGCTCTTGTCCAAATAACATTAAAACTAGATTTTCTAGAAATAGATAGAAAGGTAAGTTTAATTATAACTTTGTCAGCTATAGTTCAAACTAGATTCTATAATTTTAGTATAGTTTTTCTCAAATAATCTATATATAGGAGGCATCATGCACAACATGATGGATATCACTTCTAGTTTTAGATAGGGTAGTTGGTATAACTTCTAGATTAGAATCTATGTTTCAGACACTAGTGATTGGGGGAAATGTGCACAACATATTTGTTTTCTTTCTTTCTAAGTTTAGTATTACCTAAGTAATCTTAAAAATTATGTGCCTTATTCCATATTTATGTGGTTTTCATAATTTTTAAATGTCTTTCATACAAGCCTAACTTCTCAAGTTCCTGAGTGGATTTCATATAATCCTAATGCACCAATTTCAGAGTGGCTTTCATACAAGCCTAATATCCATATTTTAGAGTAGCCAAGAGTGTCTTAGTTTTTAGCATAAATTTATCTTTCCATGCCAATGTTTTCATATCATATTACATTCATGGGCTTCAAGAGCCATCTCATATGACACACATTCCATACTAGTATCATTTTATAGCTTCACTTTATGGGGTAATGATGGAGCCAAATGACTAAATAACCTTTATATTCTTGAGCCAACTATCCAAAAGGATTAGACACACAATCCAAACATCAATCAACACTCACAAGATCATCTAGCTTCACTTAGTAGGTGATGATGGAGCTAAAGGGTCAGCCTTTACATTTTTTATCCACTTCTAGGGATTTAGCACTTGACTCCATTCATGACATTACTCTTAGTTCAACACATATCCAACATCATCCAACACATATAGCATCACTTAGTAGTACAATAAGTTTTATATTGGTTACGTACTCGATGAGATTTATTCATTTATTTCTATTCCTCTCTCTCTCTTACCTAGCTTCATACATTCTTATTTTAGATATAGAATATCTAGTAAGAATTAATCTACTCTTTATTTTCTCTTGTAGATTTACACTTCATAACATGATCTCTCTATGCACACCTAGCATCACATAGATTTATGGGATTCACCCTTGTAGGTAAGTGTAGGTATGATTTCTATTTTTATTTTATCTTAGTATTTCACTTTGCTACATCGCTAGAATAAAGGGGGCCAAATTAGTCATATAAAATACAAAAATTGGTAACTTGAGCATGGATAATGACCCCCAACCTATAGGTCCCTCTTGATTGATTTCATGACCCTCTTAGGCTTGTTTTCATTAATTCCCAATCATTCATAGCATTATAGACCTAGTCCTAACTGAGCCAGACTTATCTTTCCATGACTAATCCATCCCCTAGGTTTCGAATGCTCAAGACAGTAGTGCCACACTAAGACTATAACACCAATACCACTCCTTTCTACTTTCAGTGTTGTTGTCCAAGTCCATTTCTATCCCCAATTGTTAATTTATTCCAATTTACCATCCTTATCCTTGTCAACCTGACGTGAGAAAATTAAATCCATTACCAATAGATCCTTATAAAATCTCATTCAAAGATCATTTATAAGGGGTTGGAAACTATCACTAAGAAAGACAGAAATAAGAAAGACCACTCAAGTAATCTTCCCTATTCTCTACATATAGATAGCCAATACACTTACAAGCTTATTTAAATTCCTACACCAGTCCTTAGCCATCTCAATTACATCTAGTTTAGAATTATACATCTTCATATACTCAATTACATAAAGCACATCAAGTGGGAGAACTATATATGGCTTGATCCCTCTTTGGAGTATTGGTATGTAGGAAGTGTGCCTATATATGGGGTGTGAAGAACATATAGTGCAACTTACACATACTAACCCCCCCCCCTCTTTCTCAAAATTAGTCAAATTACAATGGAAGATAGGGTTCAAAGAAAGAATATATTCTATAGGGAGTTCTATAGACTTTCACCTATCAAACCTTTATAAACAAGGTCACATAGACCTACCAAACAAAACCTAGAAAGCTCAGATCCTCAAGAAAATAGTGATAGAGGTGGACTATAGTGTCAGTGCCACTCATGTCTAGTTCCAACACTCCTACCCAATCAAAAAATGAAGTCTAGATCTCAATTTTTGATAGTGTCCCAGTCTTTCACAATCAATATTAGCCTCTATCTCAATCAGATCAACATAGTTCTAAGCTAAGATATATTTCTCTCTATTCGATTGTTATTTTTATAAATTCTAAACAATAATTATAATTAACAAACCAATAAGTTAATTATGACATAATTATTAAATAATTTTACTACTCAAACCCTTTAAATAAATTAGGAATAATACACCAATATTCCTAAAACTATTAAGTCAGTTTGTAAATAGTACAAGATCAATTGGGTTGATATAGTATAGTGAACAAAGATTGACAAAATGTATAGGGTCAACTTGGTCAACCTAGTACAATAAATAGGGAAATTTAAGAAGCCTAGGATAGGTTTATGAACTAAAAAAAGATAACTTTTCCAAGTAGTCTGAAGAGAAATAACATAAGGGAAGCAAATAATCAATTAGATCAATATTGGCCAATCCAATTGAAGCACACAACATAAAACCTTGCATCAATGCTAGCTAATGCAAGTTTTTGAAATACAACACACAATTGAGAAAAGAGAAAACAATCAAACTGGAAAGTAAATAGCTAACTAAACGGTCAACCTAAATATTTATAAGATTATGAGAATATAGTTTTAAATGTAATGGGAAGTTGGTTGTAAGCAAGGAACTATAATGGCAATTTAAGGATGGTTTTAGGTAGTTTAGGATGAAAGGGGTTATAGTGGAAATGATAAAAACTTGGTATTGGGGCCTACCCGCTCACTTCACACACCATAATAATAAGGGTGTCAGGTGCTTATCTAGAACATACCATTAACTATGATTTATATTTGACCAGAGTATCAAGTTGGCTTCCCCCTTGGTGATGAAATCTAAGTAGGTTAGCCTTGGGTAGACAAATGTTAAAGTGCTTATTTAGATTTTTTGATTTGGTTGTGTGTGCATAAAATATAAAATAGAAAACTAAATGATAGATTCAAAACCACGTAATTAAGATATATGATATATTCTAAGCATGTAAGTAAAAAAAAAAGAAAACATAAACTAATTACTAGGATATAAGGTTAATTATAACTCTAAAAAAAAGTACAATGTTGATCTGGTCAAAAATTTATGCAAAAAATATTTAAAAAATTTGAACCTATATTATGTAAGGTCTCAAAATGAATAGGGTCAACAAAGCTGACCTCGTTATCCAGATAACACACAGAACACAAAACTAAGTTGTCAGTGTCAATCTAATTAACTGTGTAAGGAAAATTTTGAAATTTGTAAATTGTAGAAGGAAAGATTGTAAAAAAATATAGAGAGAGATATAAAGGGAACTTGGTGGCTTAGAGATGTAGATAATGAAGATTATTATTCAAGAACCCTAATATATGCTTGCAAATTTTGCTAACTGGGTCGACTAGGTCAATCAAGCCTTATAGAAACTTGTTGCTAAGTTCTTAAAATATATAGGGTCAATTGGTTTGACCTAGTAGTCTAAACTTGATGTCTAAAAAGATGAAAAATATATTAGGTCAACTGGGTCGATCTAGTAGCCTATATCTAAAATCCTATACACAAAAGTTAGATACTGGGTCAACAAAGTCGATCTGATATGACAAATATATGATCAAAATAATGATGAAAGAATGAAAAAAAATAAAATAAGATGAAAAAATCCTATAAGGGTTAGTTTACATCAGGTTCACTAGAATTTATTCAATCATAAATGCATCATGTTAATAAATCAATCATCGCTTGGAGAAGATAGAGTATATCTACTCTTCCAATTAGGAATACATTTGTTAAGTGGGAGAATAACCAATATGGGGATCTTATAGGCATGATTAGGGGATCACTTGTCATAATACACCATGTTAGGAAGGGTTATAAATCCTAAAATCTAACATAATCACACAACAACACTAAAAGAGTCCTAGGTTTAATGCTCACTATATTCTAATAAACAAGAAAGTAAATCTAATCTAGTGCACACCAAAGCTTGTGGCACAAAGTAGGGGTTAAAAATAAATATAACTAAACTAAACATGCATAGAATACATATACTCATGCCAATGTATATGGAATACTAATACATGGAAGAAATAATCACAACTACATTATCTATCCACTCTTGAAAAGGAGAAATAAAGTTAGGAATACTTACCTTGAAGATGAACCTACCAAGCCTCAATCTCTCCCGTGGCCAAGGTGATTAGAAAGAGATTATTGTGGTATGTAAGGATAACAAATAAAAATCATCTCTAGTCTACATAACCTATCTATGCATCCAAAATACTTCTCCATAAGACAAGATCCATATCTCTAAAGAAAGTATAGAACCCTAAGCTTTATTCCTCAAGTAGAATGGTCAATTAGAAATTTTTAATTCACACTTAATCTTATTTGCTTCTCTTCTTAAAAGTGGTTGGAAATAAACTTGTATTAAGGTGGATCTTTCCCTAAATTTTTTTGAATATGTCAGCTATATAAGGTCAACCTAGTTAACCTTGTATGTTTTTAGGGATAATTCACTAGGTCTGAGCTAGATTGGTCAAGGGATAATAAACTCAAAAATTAAAAAATACCCCTAGACTGTAAAGGGTCGACCTAGTTCAGTCAACTATCCAAAATGGAATTAAGGAAAGAAAAGGAAGATAAGGCATGGCAAAAGACTAAAATGGGTAAGGCTGAGAAGAATAATCTTAAGTTAAATGGATTTTAGGAGATAAGCATGTAGATGGGAAGTGATAAAAGGGAAAACAATCTTATGAAACACCAAAGTTCTTCCCACCCCTTTCTTGGTGCAACCCTTAAGGCATGCACTTAAAGAGATTAAGACTTGATGGGTTCTTACAAGATACAAGGTGTCAATAATCAATAAAATTTTGAAAATATTATGTGTATATAGAGATATACTAAATACTCACCTAAGTAGATTAGAGTTTGCACAATATCTCTACATGTATATCTATTCACTTGTACTAGCTAGAGAGCCATTGACATGTATACTGACATTGTGATATATAGTGATTATATATGTGTGTGTGTGTGTGTGTGTGTGTGTGTGTGTGTGTGTGTGTGTGTGTGTGTGTGTGTGTGTGTGTGTGTGTGTGTGTGTGTGTGTTTGTGTGTGTGTGTGTGTATGTATATATATAAATATATATATATATATATGTATATATATAAATATATATATATATATATATGTATGTATGTATGTATGTATGTATATATTATGGATTATGTGATTCATGGATCATGGATGATTGTATATATATTGTATATATATATATGTATATGTATATATATATATATATTGTATATATATATATGTGTATATATATATGTATATATATATACATATACATATATATATATGTATATGTATATATATTGTATATATGTATATATATTGTATATATATACATATATATATATGTATATGTATATATATTATATATATATATATACATATATATATATATATATATATATATATATATATGTATATATATTATATATATATACATATATATATATATATATGTATGTATGTATGTATGTATTATGGATTATGTGATTCATGGATTCATGGATGATTGTGTTTTAAGGATGGCTCATTATGTTTATGGATGTCATTGATTTAGCTATTTATGGATTATGGATTTATAGTTTGTAATTAGATTATGGTTTTTTACATGTGATGGTTTTAATGCTATGGATTAGATTAGATTATTATGATTATGAATTTTTATGTGATGTAATTAGATGAGTTAAATTATGAAATGTTGTATGGATCCTACTTATATTATATATTGTTCATGAATTATGGATTATGGATGTGATGGATTAATGTTTAAAATACTTATGATAAAAATGGATATGATTGTGTTTGTGTGATTATGAGTTAATTATATTATGCATTATGGATTATATATGGATTTAGCTATGATTTATGGATGGTGATTTTATTATTTGATTATGGATTTGTAGATTTTATGTAATGTGTTTATGGATTATGGGTCACAATTAATGATTGTGGATTAAGATTTAAATGGTTTATGGATTAATGGATTAATGGATTATGGATTATGAATCATGATTAATGATTATAGATTTTGAATGGTTTATGGATTAATGGATTCTATATTAGATTATGTTATAGATTTGGATTTGGAAATTTGTTTAATATGGATGGAATTTTGGTAATTAATTTTATTTACAAAAGGCTTTGTGATTGTTAATTGGCTCGTACCATATCCAAAGGAAAACCATTTAAAAGTGATGCATATACATCCTTAACTTAGTGCTAATAAAATTTATAACAATGTTAGGTCAACTAAGTTTAGGATCTGATTGATTTTATTTTAGGATGTGATAAAAACAAGTTCTAATAATAAGATGTTTCCATACCCCAAACTAAGGGTTAATGTAGAATCCTAGTGTGCCAATCCATATAGACTGATCAACATGGGAAGTCTAGTAAATTAAAGAAAATTGATCGATGCATGAATATTTCTAGAGATACTTTATGCATGATAACCATCCTTTGAGGGAGTGGTCTATATATTAAGATACTTTTTTTGGAAACAACTATCCTTCAAGGGATTAGTCTGTACTTTTGATATTTTGTATAGTTTTGTAGATTGTGGATTTAATATAGATATCCTTAAAGGGAGCAATCTATTTGTTTTACTTTGATTTTTATTTTATAGATTCTTTTATTTTGATTTTGATCCCAATGCTATTTTTATTTTATGGATTAGACTTAAGTATCCTAGGATAATTTCCCAAAGATTTGATATACAAGATAAAAAATATTTATTCTTGAAATAAATGTAGTAATGGGAAGGGATTTTAGGGGATAATGATTTGGAGCTCCTTCCCATAATAGGTGAAGCTTATCTAATTAGAGCATGCTATGAATAGATTTATCATATTCATATTTAAGGTTAATAATAGGCAAAGCTATTAGATAACCACATATTTCTAGATATCATTATTGTGTATAGGGGTAATAGGGATATGAAACCTAGAAACTAAACTAGGATGACCAAAGTGATTAATATTAATTAGTATTAGAAAGGATGTAGATGCAAGGAATTAAGAGGTTCTCACTCTAATTTTACATCAAGAAAATCTATGTGATATGCCCTAGATCCGTACTTATGGGTGATGATATATGGTCTAAGCTAATTTGAAGCAAATTTTCCCCTTTTTCTTTTTTCCATATTAGTCTCATGTTGATATTATTTTAAGACAAGATCACCAATGTTAAATTCATGTTGTTTTAAATTTTTATTATAGGAACATTTAATTTAGTCATGATATACATGTATATGGTTAAGGGCATCTGATTGATACTCATCTAAGAGTTCAAGTTGGGCTAATCTTTCCTAATGGAAGTCATCCTCAGAAATGATATCTTTTAAGAAGATACAAAGGGATGAAATTTGAACTTTGAGAAGTATAGCTTTAGTAACATAGACTAGGGAGAAAAGGGTAGTACCTATAGGGGTCTAAATACTAATTCGATAAGCCCATAAGGCATAGGGAATGTGCAAATGTCAGTTCTTTCCTACTTCATTAACTACTTTGGTTAGGATTTTGGCTAGAGTCTTGTTGGATTCCTCAGCCTTACCATTATTTTGGGGATAGTAGGGCAAGGAGAAACTAAGCTTAATGTTTAAAGAATCTTAGATCTCTTGAAACTTTTTATTCTTAAAATATTTTCCATTATCTATGATGATCTTATGAGGGATGCCAAAGTAGTAAAAGATATGTTGAGTAATAAATTTAATGATTTTATCTGCTTTGGTGGAGATAAGGGGGATAGCCCTCACCCAATTAGTAAAATACATAGTGGTGGTAATGATAAACCCATGACATGGGGATAATTTAAGATTGATTTGACCTATAATATCAATCCCCCACTAATATAAGGTCCAAAAGTCTTGAGTAACCTACAAGGCTTGGCTAAGGATATGGGATAAGTTGGAATGCTACTAACACTTGATACATTTCTTAATGTACTTTCAACAATCCTAATTTAAAGTGGTCCAATAATAGCCCAACCATAGGTTTCATTTAGTGATAGTGTGACCATTAAAGTGTCCTCCACATATTCCATCTTGAGCTTCCTTAATAGTAAGTTTATCATCATGATTTTGGAGACAATGAAGAAGAATGTCATCAAAACCTTTCTTATAAAGGACACCCCCTAGTATGACAAAATGGGTGACATAATGCTAAAAGGCTCACTTAAAATTTCTAGATAGGTCTAGAGGAGTAATCCATGTGGATAAATAATTGAATATCTGGGAATACTAGAGATCTAATGGATTCTCCTCCACATAGTGGATAGATGGGAGGTTAGTTTTGGTAAAGGAGGGTTGATCAATCTTATGAATGAGGATAAACAACTTAAACCACTGAGATGAGGATGGGAAAGAGGCCAGGGAGGCCATGGTATCCACAAATCTATTAGTTTCTTAAGGGGTGGATTGGATTGCATATTGCTCAAAGGTGGCTAGTAATTAATTAGCTAATGTTTTATACTTCTAAAGTGTATCATTATTACATTAATAGATGCCTTTGATTTAGTTAACCATGATTTGGGAATCATCATAGATGTTGTTGACCATTTTTGCCCAACAGGCCAAAAATCGGTCCCCTTCTGTCCCTGCTATTCTCGGCCATTTCATTTTCTGATTTTGCATGAATCTATTCATTTCTATGGTGACATCCTGAAAGCCATCAAATTTAAGCAGATGAAATAGCCATTGGGTGATAGCCGTGTGAACGTCAAATTTAACACAATGAAGTAGCTATTGTTTTTGAACTTCCTAAGCACCAAATCATGAAAGGAGCCCAAGGAATGTAGTGACCCGCCCAGAGATAGCTCGAGGGCCGAAAGAGCTAGAAAGAGACAAGGTAGGGAAAATACAAAAGTGCCAAGTGTAGGAGCAGGTAGATAGTCCAAGTGGCGAAGGGAAGTGCCGATATAAGATGTTATTTTGGCAGATGATATAGTGCCTATGAATTGACCATTGGGAGGTGCCGATTCAAGAAGTTATTTTAGTAGATGATACAGTGCCTACAAATTGACCATTGGGAGGCACCGATTCAAGAAGTTATTTTGGTAGATGATATAATGCCTGTGAATTAACCATTATGAGGTGTAAATAGCTAGCAATGCAATTGGTTTTCTTCATTTTGCATTTATGAGTAGACAAACCGTGTAATCACCTTGAAGAAGTGGCCTTACAAGCAGACAAAGGGCGCAGCTCATTGATGTTTTGAGTGGCTTACTCTTCCCAATGCTTGTAAGGCACATGGGCCACTTGTAGAAATGAGTGCCAAAAAATCTTTCTAGGAAGCGCCAAGATTCTCTTCCTCTTCCTATATATTGTAAACTTCTCTTTGGAGAAAAAATCCACTCTCAGCCTTAAGGCAAAAATCTACCCAAAAATCTCTCAAGATTGTAAGGTAGAGCTCTGCCAGATATTTACCTTGAATTAAAACACAACATTTTTACCTCCATTCTGAGTTTTTCATCTTTAGTATGTGTCTATGTCTTGATTCTATGTTAAGTCATTTTCTTAATGCTTCTGCAGAATGATTTCAACACGTTTGGTGCATTTTTGAGTTTTCCTTTTATAGGTTTGTTAGAAGTGTCCCTAGAGGAGTATAAGTGAAGTGGATAGGCTATTGTAGTGTGTCTCAAAATGCCTCTAGTATTTATTCCCTCCCTATATCTCCATGGACCCCTGACCCACTTATGTAGAAGGTTTTCTCATGATAGATGAAGTGTATAGGTGCTAGTTCTTGGTGAAAAGTGTATGTTCAGGCCTGAGTGGGTCACATTTTTTTGGTGTATCACCTTTTAATTTTTAGGTTAGGATTTGTTTTTAGTATCTCTCTCTCCCTTTTCATCCCCCCCCTTTTTTACATTTTTTGTTAGCAGTAGAAGAAACCAGGGCCTAAATGATACATAAGAGGGAGCTAGCCCTTACCTAGAGACTCTCCCCTCCAGCTTCACTAGTCCCATAGGTGAGAGGGGATTTTCCATTATTGTGTGAAGAAGGTAGGAGCTTGGCCTCCTGCCAAGGGTACAATCTTCTACGTCAATAGTTTCTGGCACGCCTGGTGGGACTAACTAGGACAAGTTGTGTCCAAAGAGTTGAAGAATTTTTGGTGTGTTCTTCAACCAACCAGCCTTTGGAGGCTTTTGCATCAACACCAATGGTGACTCTGAGTTGAATCAACTGGTTAAGCAACCCTAGTGCCATTAAGAAATAACCTTTTGTATGTATAATTCCTTTGCACAAAATCATGGGTATTTTTTTCCTTCATATGACTATGATCAGACTTAAGATTTTTAGAGAATTGCCTCAAGCAGCTCTCCTAGTTTCCCTACAACGATAAGGGAAATGGCCCTAGAATTTGAGAAGCAGATGATGGAGATTGACAAACTGGAGGAGTAGTATGGGTATTAGCAGGAGCTGATGTATAAAGAGGAGTGTTTGTTTAGGCAAGCACATGCCTTACAATCCATGGAGGAGGAGGTAGCAAAATGAAGAAATCCATTTATTCAAGGTAGTCAGCCTTGTGTGCCCCTTTCTATTCTAAATAAAGCCCCCTCTTTTGCACCAAATCCTTTCTATCAGATAGCACTCACCCACTCCAGCTCATCTGATGCATCTGCTCTCAATCCCATAAACCTGGCTTTCCAACATCAAAGGGCATTAGAGCAACCCCCATGGAGATGAACCTTCTAAACTCCCTAGATCATGAATCTTCTTTTGGGGGAAACTCTATAAACTAGCACATCTCTCTCAAAATTACTCCTATTCAACATGATGATGCTAGTGACCTCCAAGAAAGACTCTTTCAGAACAACCTAGCCAAACAAATTAAAGATTTAGAGGCTAGGATGAGACTACTTTTTGAAAGAGAGATAAAACTTCCAAACCTTGTGGAGGAGCCCCAGGACCTTGGAGAAAACAAAGTTGCTGCCTGTTCACAGGAGCAAAATTCTAATTCTAATATCCTAAACTGGGGGAAAATAGTAGAATCATGGGGAAAGAAGGAGGAGAAGCAAGGTTTTTCTCAAAACCTTGAAGAAGCTGAGGCTGATCCTACTCATGATGACACTAGTGACTTCTAGGAAAGGCTCTTCCAAGAAGATCTAGCCAGGAGAATTGCAGAGTTGGAATCCAGAGAGAGATTCCTCAGCCAGTGTGTGATGGACGGTTCAGACCCAATGACACATTCCATGTCTAAACACACCCCACTTACACATTTACAAGAGAAATATTAGGCCAAACCTAATATAGATGAAGTGTTGACCAAGTGGAAGGAGGAGAATCATTTTATTCTAGCTCAAGCACTGCCTCCTCTTCCACACAGTTTTCCCACTTCACCCCTTCTCAAGGAGAAACCTATTTTTCAAGAGGTAGGTGAGGAGAAAAAGATCCAATCTACATTTTTCTAGGGGGCTGTCATGAGTGACAACAAAGAATAAATCATCATTGATGCTTCTTGTGAAGACACCATCGACAATGGAGAAGATGCAGGTATTGCATATATGCAAATGTTCTAGCAATACGAGGAGGAACAAAAGCATGGTGAGCTCTCTTACCCCTTGTTCAATGAACTTCCTTGTTGCTTCGATGAGGAGGTTGACTACACTGAAGAGCTTGAGTTGGAGGAGTAAAAGGAGAGGTATGTCTTCTTGGAGGAAGGCCTTAAAGAAGAGAGTTTTGAACAAAGAGGCAATGTTCTGTGGGATGAGCAATCATTTTGTGAGTCCATTTTAGACATCATCATAGTCACCCTTCTTTAAGAAGGCCAAGAGGAAGCAGAGGATGAGTCTGATAGGGTCTTCAATGAGGTAGAAGGAAATGATTCAGACCATGATGCGCTGTAAGGGGATATGCACATTAAAGGGCTAACGGTGATGAGCTAGTAGCCATTGATTTCTTGGTGAAGAGTACTAATATGAAGGACCAGCATTCAAAAAGCTTACAAGGACAAACAAAGTACATATATCTTAGAAGCATGTTTGAATTTGATCCACTTAGATACCAACCAACTCAGGTGATAGGCAAGAGGAGTAGGTCACCAAATCTCCTTTTCATTCAGCTACTTGCTTGGCACCATAAGTCTTCTCACCAGGAAGGGGACTTAAGAAACTTTTCCTTTGATCCAGGAGGGAGGCAAATTTTCTTGGTTAGCTATATATAGTAGTTTGCTTTCATTTTCTTTTCCTGCTTTCCCTAAGTGTAGCTGCACAGGTAGTGTTTGTAGCCTTGTGTGTTTCCCTTTGTGTGTGGGGTAAAAAGCTTCATGTTTGATTCTTGGATCTTTGGGGCTATTGCTAACCTTTCTTCATAGCTACATTTGACTCTGTGCCTAATGGACTGCAAGGCAACTAGTCTTTAAGCATCATAGGCATGCTTCCCCTAGAAGTCACCAATTTGTTGACCATTTTTTGCCCAACAGGCCAAAAATTGGTCCCCTTCTGTCCCTGCTATTATAGGCCATTTCATTTTCTGATTTTGCATGAATCTGTTCATTTCTACGGTGACGTCCTGAAAGTCGTCAAATTTAAGCAGATGAACTAGCCGTTGGGTGATGGCCACGTGAACATCAAATTTAACACAGTGAAGTAGCCATTGTTTTTGAATTGCCTAAGTGCCATATCATGAAAGGAGCCCAAGGAATGCAGCGACCCGCCCAAAGATAGCCCAAGGGCCGAAAGAGCTAGAAAGAGACAAGGTAGGGAAAATACAAAAGTGCCAAGTGTAGGAGCAGGTAGATAATCCAAGTGGTGAAGGGAAGCATCGATTCAAGAAGTTATTTTGGTAGATGATATAGTGCCTACGAATTGACCATTGGGAGGCACCGATTCAAGAAGTTATTTCAGCAGATGATACAATGCCTACAAATTGACCATTGGGAGGTGTTGATTCAAGAAGTTATTTTGGTAGATGATATAATGCCTATGAATTGACCATTAGGAAGCACACATAGCTAGCAGTGCAACTAGTTTTCTTCATTTCACATTTATGAGTAGACAAACCGTGTAATCACCTTGAAGAAGTGGCCTTATAAGTAGACAAAGGGCACAACTCATTGATGTTTTGAGTGGCTTGCTCTTCCCAATGCTCGTAAGGCACATGGGCCACTTACAAAAATGAGTGCCAAAAAATCTTTCCAGGAAGTTCCAAGATTCTCTTCCTCTTCCTATATATTGTAAACTTCTCTTTGGAGAAAAAATCCGCTCTCAGCCTTAAGGCAAAACTTTGCCCAAAAATCTCTCAGGCTTGTAAGGCAGAGCTCTGCTAGATATTTACCTTGAATTGAAACACATCATTTTTACCTCCATTCTGAGTTTTGCATCTTTAGTATGTGTCTATGTCTTGATTCTATGTTAAGTCATTTTTTTAATGCTTCTGCAGAATGATTTTAGCATGTCTGGTGCATTTTTGAGTTTTCCTTTTACAGGTCTGTCAGAAGTGTCCCTAGAGGAGTATAGGTGAAGTGGATAGGTTGCTACAGTGTGTCTCAAAATGCCTCTAGTCATTATTCCCTCCTTGTATCTCCACAGACCCCTGACCCACTTATGCAGAAGGTTTTCTCATGACAGATGAAGTGTATAGGCACTGGTTCTCAATGAAAAGTGTATGTTCGGGCCTGAGTGGGTCACATTTTTTTGGTGTATCACCTTTTAATTTTTAGGTTAGGCTTTGTTTTCAACATCTCTGTCTCCCTTTTCATCCCCCCCCCTTTTTTTACATTTTTTGTTAACAGTAGGAGAAAATAGGGCCTAAATGATACATCAGAGGGAGCTATCCCTTACCTAGAGACTCTCCCCTCCAGCTTCACTGGTCCCACAGGTGAGAGGGGAGTTTCCATTGTTGCGTGAAGAAGGCAGGAGCTCAGCCTCCTGCCAAGGGTGTAATCTTCTGCATCAATAGATGTCACATCCCATTTTCCTCTGCTAGGTTTTAGATAGGGTTTAGTCTGATGAACTATTGTCCCTTTGGCATACATGTCATTATAACATGTTAGCTATGGTACATGTGTGTACTTTGTGTGAATATTTAGTCTTGATATGCAAATCAAGAAACTATATATTCGATTTTATCGATAAATTAATTTTTTTTAAAGTATTAATGTTATAGTTAATTGTCAAAATAAATATTTATTATAATATTAAATTGTTTAATTATACTAGATAATTATTAAATGGTGATATTCAACATATTATTTATGCAAATTAAGTAAGAGTATAAATCCTAATCAAATACTAGGATGAACTCATACTTTAAAAAGACTTATCTAGTATTTATCAAGTGGAGTTGATTATTAATTAGAAATTCATGAAATATTTTGATGACTTTACTTAGAAAGGTGAAGTTGAGTTACCTTAATACTAACTTGAGAAATCAAGGGAGATAAATTAGAAATTTATTTGATAATTATTGGTGGGACTCCCAGTTAATTGTTTTGGAACAAATCCTATGGCTTTGGTTTCAAGTGGCATGCAAATAAGGAGTAAATGGTATTAAATAAAGGGAAAGAGGAGGATTTAAACACATGAGAATACATAGAAGATATATGAGAAGGGAGAAAAAGTTAGAAGAAAATGGGGAAATTTTCTTGGCAATAGATGGTAAAGTGTACGAGGTAGGTACTGTAATTACTTTAAAAGTGTATGTTGTATTAAAGAATTTTGGATAATAGAATGTTTAGTTATAGGAATAGAATTTAATTTAAAACCATTTTAATTGCTACATTCCTATTTGTTATCATTTCCTTAACTTAGCCAATGATATTTCCTTCTTCATTGCCTTTTTGCAATGCTTACTATCATATATTTAGGGTTCAAAAACCTCCCAAAGTTACCCTTTCATTTAATAATTCATTCAATAGTATTAATATTGTAGACATATCAGGTTCTATTCTTTTCTCTTCTTTAACTTAGTCTAGCAATATGACCCCATTATTTCATTTTAGTTGTTTTAATTTAAATGAAATTTACATTTTACTTAGTCAAGGACTCGAATCTCTGTCTACCTTATATTTCCATTTTTTGAATATGTACCTGAGCTCTTATTACTTTATGAAGAATGACAATAATTATTTAGTCATTTGATTTAATCTAAGCTTTAGCCTTGGGCCATTGTTAGGGATGTCAATGTTGGATCCCAACTCACCACCTAGACTTAAGTACATGTATTTTGGCCTTTTTATTTATTTTATTTTGGAGTTATTCTCCAAAACTATTGATCTAGCCATTGTGGCTAATTCATTTTAGATTTTGATAATGGATTCTAGAGTGGACATTCAAATGCTTTTCAGATTTTCTTTTTCCATCCCATTTACATTAGAAAAACCATGTCAAATTCTATTCTTTTCATTTTTATTTAACTCAGCCCAAAAATAGCCATGCTATCATGTTTTAATTTATCACAACCCAAGAACAAGACCATCAATTTTATTTTAATACCAGATACTTCAAATCAAGCAGAAAAAATTCCATTTAAGTCATCGATTTCACTGGACTTGAAAGCCTTTGTGCTTTTAGTAGACTTCAAATCTGTGTTTATCTCCATGTCAGGACATGATATATATATATATATATATATATATATATATATATATATATATATATATATATATATATATATATATATATATATATATATATGTATATATATATATATGTATATATATATATATATATATATATGTATATATATATATATATATATATATAAGACCATCAATTTTATTTTAATACCAGATACTTCAAATCAAGCAGAAAAAATTCCATTTAAGTCATCGATTTCACTGGACTTGAAAGCCTTTGTGCTTTTAGTAGACTTCAAATCTGTGTTTA
This sequence comes from Torreya grandis, assembly GCA_037957365.1. NCBI lineage: Eukaryota > Viridiplantae > Streptophyta > Pinopsida > Cupressales > Taxaceae > Torreya > Torreya grandis. Next base: position 2,821,345 of record JARHVA010001352.1, on the reverse strand, counting down.
TCTCCATGTCAGGACATGATATATATATATATATATATATATATATATATATATATGTATATATATATATATATGTATATATATATATATATGTATATATATATATATATATGTATATATATATATATATATATATATATATATATATATATCATGTATGTATTGGGATCACTTTTATTTTTTTAGGGTAAACCTTTCGCATCATCTCTATCATCTTGCATTTATTCCATGAAAAATATATTTCCTTGATCATAGCACGAGTTTCAATACATTAGCTAGTTCATATTGATTTTATGTTTTGTGAAATGATGGGAAATGGGACAGCCACATTTGTTAGTTTAAGTTATATGTAAAAAATGTATAAATAATATGGTTAAATATATATAATAAACATAGTTATATATTAAATAGATTGATAATAAGAGTTAATATAAATTATTTAATATTAAATATTATATTAAATTGGTCATTATATGACATTGAGCAGGTGGAAATAAGAATTAATATTATATTAAATATTATATTATGTTGATTATCATATGCTAAAAAATTATATAATGGATTGGTAAACTCTTTATTCGATAATTTCATATGTAAAATACCTTTGAAACATATCATAAATTAAATTTGTTGATTTCGACATAAAATCCACAAATGTCATGGAAAATCTATAGTTTGAATGCCAACACTGTATTTTTACACTATGAATAAATTACATAGGGGTAGGGGATTTTATTTCATTTCTTTTATATTTAGGGTTTTTATATGAAATGGAAAATATTATAAGGCTTGTGGTAATACTTATTTTTGTGTTATTTTAAAATTATGAAAAATGGGTAATTAGAGCCTTTCCTTAATTTTGTTGGTTTTAGAGGAAACCAAACCTAACCATTTTGGGAAATGTCTGAAAGATATTTGTTTCTTAAATTTAATTATTCTATACAAATAATTAAATTATGCTTAAAATCACCTATTATAATTAATTAAATATAGACTTTTGTTGTCATAATTGGTTGGTATAGGTTTTGCTAATGTATGCTTAATTATATCAGATATTACATGTATGTGATCATGATCCTTAGATTAGTTTACCCAGATGGTGAGCTTATGCTTTGGATTATTTATCTGTTATGTATATTATGGGGCTTGCATTGATAAGACTACCCTAGTAGTGAGATGGTTTCTTGATCTTGGTTAGCATCACCAATGATGGGTATGGATCACCTAATCAAGTGATGTGTTATGATTTTGACTGATCTAGATGATCATATGTTACTTAAAAACCTTGGCCAAAGTAATGTTAGATTAACATTGTCAATTCTTATGTATGATTTTCATGTTGTTTGATATCATAGTAGAAATGTATTTTTCTTTATGATAAATGACATGTAGTAGAATATTACAACACATGGGGGTACTAACAGGTCTCATTATATATTTTTGCATCATTATATCAGCCTATCCATGTAGGGAGGGCCATTCCCTGATAGGGTATTACATGGGGAATCATTGGTTTATGTTTGGTATGGTAAAAAGCTCAGATGATACTCTCCCTCCCCCACTATAGTATATTCCTAGAGACAATATTTGAGGTTATCATAGATACACGAGTTGGTGTAACTTGACCTTCAAATAATTAGATATCTTTATATTGTATATAAGGCTAATTGCCTATTGAGTTTGTAAATGTAATGTTCTTTTACATAAATAGTCGTTGCTTTATTGTGAGACCAGCCATAGTTGTGTCATTATATAGGTATGTCTAATGTGCATTTAGACATGGTAACTTATACTTTTTATGACTAAAACAAACCTGCTTATAAAATAGAGACCGTGAGAAGTTCTCCAAGTACATTTATTTATATATGTACAACTATCCATATGTGTATATATTATGTGATAATGTACATCTTTGACATCTTAGCTTATGTGAGTTTTGATGCAATTTATATTCTTTGGAGGGTTGTTGAGTATTCTCACTATAAGTTAAAGAACACGGTTATCCTTACATATTTATGTAATTTTTCTAGTAATCACATAGACCTTTAGTATTTTAGTAGAAATACATTTAGGCTTGATTCTGTGTATGTAGCTGAATCATAGATATGTATGGTAGCTTAGGGAGTGAGCACATACATAGGAAACTAACCTTGATAAGTATTCCTTAGTATGGCATCTGTTATAAATTCTAGTGAAAGCAAATATCTTTTACATAGCTCAGTTATGTTATGCAAACTTGTCGACAGGATCAAGTTTGCCACATCTTGTAAAGATGAAAACTTGTATGTGGTATTTTTTCATGAGAAAGTTAATTATGCAAGTTACTAGACATTTATAGAATAACATAGTGCATCATGAGGTGTACATAGAGATTATGATCTCTTCATATTTGTATTGAAGGTATATTCAAATAGTATAATTTTGACTTGCTTTATTATTATTGTTGGGTGTAAGATTATTGTTGGTGTTGAGTCTGATACTCAAACATAAAGACTTATGACAGAATGGGATGTCATAGAGTTTCATAGTATATAAAGTACCTGGATGGTACATATTTTATATATTATATCTTAACCCATATCTAAATAAATATATATGTTATAGTTGGTAATGTTTGGGTAGAGTGATCATCAACTATGATAGTATGAGATATCATAGGATACTTCAGCTTAGATGTATATACTCAGGTGGTATATACTATAGTTATATATTTGTAATCTCACCTAAATTGATTGTTCTAATGATTTTGCTGGTTGTTACTTGAGTAATATATTCATAGTAGTTAGCAAGACAACATAGATGCATGTATACAATCTTATGAGTATAAATGAATGATAGGTTCAACTGTTATGTACTATATGTCTCACTTTATTTTGTATTCTTAGTTGTGTCTATCATGTGATTTTATTTGGAATTAAATTTTGGATTCCTTCATCATTGCTTTTATCTAGGTTTATATGTGAGATTACTTGGGTAAGCACATAATCTTGGATTAGCAAGATGTTATGCTATAGTGTGTCACTTAGTTATGGGATTGTACCAAAGATTTAGAAGCTTATCTGTGTCATGATTAGTTTATTCCTTTTTATCATAGAGTGTCAATCCCTTTGGTGGTGACATCTCATGGAGGAGACCATCACAATTGAAAGGAGAACTACATCAGACCCTAATTCTAAAGAGCTTATATGTAAGTTTCCCAAGATTATGGTGGGGAATTGGGTCTAGATCCTTAGGATAGGTTAGGGAAGATTTTATTGCATAGCAATCCATGCAATTGGTTGAATTAGTACCAATACTTAGTATGAGAATTAAAATTGTGCTAATGTTCCTTATGAGATAGTGAACTTTTTGTATCTTATATTTTATTATTTTATTTGTAGTATTGTAATGTTGAACTGTTATTACTTAAAGTTGTTGATCATGTCTGACTAATATATCCTAAAAACTATAGTTGAATGAATATTTAATATTTAGTTTTTTTTTTAAATTACTACATTTTCTAAGTACAACTAGGAGGGTTGTTAGATTTGGTATCAGAGCTAAGACTCGAATGATAGGACTTAATGAGTCCATTAAGATTTTTGTATCTTCTATTTGTCAAAAAGAATAATTTGGAAAAATGTGTGGTATATTGAGTGGGTAACCTAAGAGCATTCAAAACCCCTTAGATTTATTAAAGGGTGGGTTTATCGAGTGTCTCATTGGTAATGGTTTTATAAAGTGTATGGGTAAGAGAGTGCATATCTTAGTTCTTGAGTTGTGAACAAGAGTTTTCTACCATATTTTTGATCTTTTGATTAAACACCTCGAGTATGACTACATATTTCTTGGTAATTGAATCACCTTCACCATTTGTGTTTGTGTTTGACACATAGGAAGTGCTTCTCATTTCAATATATATGATTTAATTTTGTGACTTGTTTACATAAAAGTTAGGACTGGGAATTTCCTTAGTTGATTGCAGATGACTTGATTATAAATTACTTTGTGTTAGGAGTTATAGATTAGCATCCTTATTTTGTTTTATAAACTTGAGAATAAGTATCATCTCTCTTTGTTAGCTTAGAAGTGAGTTGTTATTCTCATTCTACTAATACATCATTTTAAGCTATCGAAAACGTTCATATTTTTAGGATGTTGATTTAGTGTTTTCTTAAGTGGAAACTTGTTTCTAAAATTTTGTTTGATCTCATTTCTCTTAAGTTCATGGGATAGTGTTTCCTACTTATTGTAAAAATTTGTAAGATTAGATAGATTGGTGCATTCTTGTGGTTAATATTTTCTTTCTAATTAAGGAAGTAGGTTATGATTCTACTATTGTAGTTTTGTAAGTAACATGGATTGTGGTGTTATCTTTTACCATATGAGGATATGGAGGAAATATTATTTTGAGACGTTATCTCTCTACTTTCTACTTGTAAATTTATAGAGTTACTATTTTATCTAAAATATAAACCTGACCACGAGGAGTGGCTAACAATGGATTTATATGAATTATAGTTTATTATAATTAGTATGTTATTATCTACCTTTGTTAGACTAATATTATTCTTTTTTAAAAACATGTTGTTTTGAAGAGTAGTATGTGTACCTTTTTGCTAGGAGAAAGTAAGGTATTAGATGTATAGAACATCTTGGTAAGGGTAGAGATAAAATTTTAAACTTTTTGTGTGTTAGTCTTGTAAGAAAGAGACATGGTATCACTTATAAGGTTGAAGGGAGATATAATCCTTCACCTAGGCATGTTATATTAATTGTGAGATTATTTATATAAAGGTTAAGTTACAAAATTATTATACTAGCTATGTTTAGCTAGTAACAACTTAAAAAAATCTTGAGATGATTGTATGATTTTCTTATACGTATGTTAGTACACATGGAAATATTATATCATATAGTATTGCATTTTATGATTTGTTAGTACATATTTGTGTTTCTTTGAGCCTTTGCACATTTTTATTTGGAGATCATCAATTCATAGATACCCAAGGAAAGAGTGGTGAATTGATAATATGAGTTCTAAGCGATAGGCTAGTATCCTACTTAGCCTCACATTGACTCAGATTATTGGTACTAAGTTGGATTTGATAGATGGACTTGTCAAATCTAGGATTTAATAGGAAGAACTTGTCAAATTCAATCATATGGCAATACACATGTATACTAGATGGGTGTTCCATGTGGATGATTATTCCATGATTGTATACATTTTTATCAGTTCTTATTCATCATCATACATGTTTAGATCTTCAATTGAGTTAGGATAGTATTGACATGCTATACTTATTTGAGGCTACGTGGAGTAGCAATAGTATTAACATGTACACATCATTTTTTCTAGGTACCCTTAATACTTTTCTCTAGTTTAAGAAATAAACTCTCTAGGTTGGAGAGATTTGTGGAGGGACTAAAAAGTTTTGTGGGAATCTTTTTGGTCAGTAATTTTGATGATCTCATGTGTATTTGGAGAGTTGTTAAGACTTTTTTTTGAGTTGTTGAACCTCGAGGTGGTCATGTTAATAATTAGCATAAGTGACATTCATAAAACTTAATTATATATTATAAAATGTCATCAACTAAAGTCTTGTGGGATTGATACTCTATAAATAATAGTAAATGAGTGCACTAGGATGAATTTTTAAGGTAAATTTGTAATTATTTACATGTTATGATAATAAAAACTATGTTTATTTGGTGATAAACTCTGATGTCATTCAAAACTTGTGAGTCATCAGGGCGATGACCAATTTTATGTTGGGAGGATGTCACATTCCATTTTCCTCTGCCAGGTTTTAGTTTGATGAACTATTGTACCTTTGGCATACGTGTCATTGTGACACATTGGCTATGGTACATGTGTGTATATTTGTGTGGAGATTTAGTCTTGATATGCAAATCAAGAAAATAGATATTTGATTTTATGGATAAATTAATTAAAAAAATAGTATTAATGTTATAGTTAATTTGTCAAAATAAAGATTTATTATAATACTAAATTATTTAATAATATTAGAGAATTATTAAATGGTGATATTCAACATATTATTTATGTAAATTAAGTAAGAGTATAAATCCTAATTAAATACTAGGATGAAATCATACTTTAAAAAGACTTATCTCATATTTATCAAGTGGAGTTGATTATTAATTAGCAATGCATGAAATATTTTGATGAATTTACTTAGAAAGGTGAAGTTTATTTACCTTAATACTAACTTTGGAAATCAAGGGAGATAAATTGGAAATTTATCTGATAATTACTAGTGGAACTCCCAGTTAATTATTTTGAAACAAAGCCTATGGCTTTGGTTTCAAGTGGAATGAAAATGAGTAAATGGTATTAAAGAAAGGGAAAGAGGATGATTTAAACACATGAGAATACATAGAATATATATGAGAAGGGAAGTGGAAGTTGGAAGAAAAAGGGGAAATTTTATTGGCAATAGAGGGAAAAGCATACTAGGTAGGTACTGTAATAACTTAAAAAGTGTATGTTGTATTGAAAAAATTTTGGATAATAGAATGTTTAGTTATGGGAATAGAATTTTATTAAAACAATTTTAATTTCTCCATTCCTATTTTTTATCATTTTCTTAACTTAGCCAATGATATTTCCTTCTTCATTTCCTTTTTGTAATGCTTGGTATCACTATTTTTGTGGTTCAAAAACCTTCCAAAGTTGCCCTTTAATTTAATACTTACTTGAATAGTATTAATGGTGTAGACATATAAAGTTCTATTATTTTATCTTCTTTAACTCAGCCTAGTAATATGACCCCATTCTTTCATTTTAGATATTTCAATTTAAACAAAATCTTCATTCTACTTAGTCAAGGACTTGAATCTCTATCTACTTTAAATTTCCATTTTTTAAATTTTTGGACTTCAAGCTCTTATTACTTTGCGAAGAATGGTGTTGATGTTTGAGTCATTCAATTGAATCTAATCTTTAGCCTCATGCCATTATTAGGGATGTTGATGTTGGATCCCAACTCACCACCTAGACTTGAGTACATGTATTTTGGCCTTTTTATTTATTTTATTTTGGAGTTGTTCTCTAAAACTATTGATCTAGCCACTGCTTGCTAATTCATTTTGGATTTTGATGATGGATTCTAGAGTGGACCTTTGAATTCTTATCAAAGTTTCCTTTTCCATCCCATTTACAATAGAAAAACCATATCAAATTCTATTTTTTTCATTTTTATTTAACTCAACCCAAAAATAGCAATGCTACCATGTTTTACTTTAGCACAACCCAAGAACAAGAACGTCACTTTTATTTTAATACCAGCTACTTCAAATCAAGAAAAAAAATTCCATTTAAGTCATGGGTTTCACTAGAATTGAAAGCCTATGTGCTTTTAGTAGACTTCAAATCTATGTTTATCTCCATGTTAGGACATGACATATATATTGCATATGTGTTAGAATCACTTTTCTTTATGTAGGGTAAACCTTTGGCATCGGTCTCCAGCATCTTGCATTTATTTCATGAAAAATATCTTTCCTTGATCATAGCACGAGTTTCAATATGTTGGTTGGTGTATATTGATTTTATGTTTTGTGAAATGACAAGTGGGAGAGCCACATTAGTTAGTTTAAGTTATATGTAAAAAACATATAAATAATATGGTTAAAAATATATGTATCTATATAAAATAAACATAGTTAGATATTAACTAGGTTGATAATAAGAGTTAATATAAATTATTTAATATTAAATATTATATTAAATTAGTCATTATATGACATTGAGTAGGTGGAAATAAGAATTAATATAATATTAAATATTATATTATGCTGATTATCATATGATCAAAAATTATCTAATGGATTGGTAAAATTTTTATTTGATAATTCCCTATGTAAAATACATTAAAAACATATCATAAATGTAATTTGTTGATCTGGATAGAAAATCTATAGTTTGAATGCCAACACTATATTTTTACACTATGAATAAATTACATAGTGGTAGGGGATTTTATTTAATTTCTTTATATTTGGGTTTTTAATATGAAACGGAAGATATTATAAGTCTTGTGGTAATACTTATTTTTTGTGTTATTTTAAAATTGTGAAAAATGGGTAATTAGAGCCTTTCCTTAATTTTGTTAGTTTTAGGGGAAACCAAACCTAACCGTTCTGGGAAATGTCTAAAAGATATTTGTTTATTAAATGTAATTACTCTATAAAAATAATTAAATTATGCTTAAAATCACCTATTCTAACTAATTAAATAAAGACTTTTACTATCATACTTGGTTGGCATGGGTTTTGCCAATGTATGCTTAATTATATCTGATATACTTATATGTGATCATGATCCTTAGATTAGTTTAGTCAGATGGTGAGCTTGAGATTTGGATTATTTATCTCTTATGTATATTATGGGGTCTGAATTGATGATACTACCCCAGTAATGAGATAGTTTCTTGAGCCTGGTTAGCATCATCAATGATGGGTATGGATAACCTGATCAAGTGATGTGTTAAGATTTTGACTGATCCAGATGAACATATGTTATTTAAAAACCTTGGCCAAATTAATGTTATATTAAAATTTTCAATTATTATGTACAATTTTCATGTTATGTGATATTATAGTATAAATTTATTTTTATTTATGATATATGACATGTAGTAGAATCTTATAGCACATGGGAGTACTAGCAATTCTCATTCTAGATTTTTGCATCTTTCTATCTACCTATCCATGTAAGGAAGGCCATTCCTTGATAAGGGATTGTAAATGTAATTATTGGTCCATGGTTGGGGTGGTAAAGAGCTCAGATGATATACTCCCTCCCCTACTGTAGTACATTCCTAGAGACAACACTTGAGGTTATCAGAGATATGCAAGTTGGTGCAATTATAGTTCTAGAGAGTTAGATATATTTATATTGTATTAAGGATAATTAAATATTGAGTTTGTAAATCTAATGTTATTTTACATAGATAGCCATTATTGTATTGTGAGACCAGCCATAGCTATGTCATTATATAGGTATGTCTAATGTGATTTTAGACATGGTAACTTATACTTTTTGTGATTGAGATAAACATGCTTATATGCTTGAGATTGTGACAATTTTTCCAAGTACATTTATTTATATATGTACAACTATCCATATGTGTATATATTATGTGATAATGTACATCTTTAACATCTTAGCTTATGTGAGTTTTGATGTAATTTATATTATTTGGAGTGTTGTTGAGTCTTCTCACTATATGTTAAGGAACATGGTTATCCTTACATATTTATGAAATTTTTCTAGTAATCATGTATACCTTTAGTATTTTGGTAGAACTACATCTAGCTCTAATTCTATGTATGTAGGTGATATCACAGATATATATGGTAGCTTAGGGAGTGAGCTCAGGCATAGTAAACTAACCTTGATAAGTAATCCTTAGTATGACATATGTTATAAATTTTAGTTAAATCAAATAGCCTTTATGTATCTCAGTTATGTTATGCAAACTTGTCAACAAGTTCAAGTTTGTTGCATCTTGTATGGATGAAAACTTGTATGAGATATTTTTTCATGAGAAAGTTAACTATAAAATTGATTAGACATTTATAGAATAACATAGTGCATCATGAGGTGTACCTAGAGATTATTTTATCTTCAGATTGTTATTGAAAGAATATTTGGATAGTATAATTCTGAATTTCTTTAATATTATGGTTGGCTGTAAAATTGTTGTTGATGTTGAGTTGGATACTCAAACATAAATACCTATGATAGTATGGAACGTCATAGAGTTTCAAATTATGAAAAATACCTAGATGTTACATACTATATACATTATATCTTAACCCATACCTAAATAAATATATATGTTATGGTTGTTAATGTTTAGGTAGAGTGATCATGAACTATGATAATATGGGATATCATAGAATACTTTGGCTTAGATGTATATACTTGGGTAGTATATACTATATTTTTATGTTTGGACTCACCTAAATTGATTTTTCTAACTATTTTGTTGGTTTTTACTTGAGTAATATATTCATAGTAGTTAACAGGACAACATGTATGTATGCATACAATCTTGAGAGTATAAATGAATGATAGGTTTGAATGTTATGTACCATATGTCTCACTTTGTTTTGTATTCTAAGTTAGGTCTAGCATTTGATTTTATTTTTAACTAGGAATGTGGATTCCTTCATCATTTCTTATATCTAGGTTTATATGTGAGAGTGTTTGGGTAAGCACACAAGCCTAGATTAGCAAGATGTTATGATAGAGTGTGTCACTTAGATGTGGGATTAGACTAGAGATTTATAAGCTCATTTGTGTCATGATTATTTTGTTCCCTTTTTGTATTAGAGTTATAATCCCTTCGATGGTGATGTCTCATGGAGGATACCATCATAATTGAAAGGACAACTACATCGGACCTTGATTCTAAGGAGCAAATAAGTAGGCTACCCAAGACTTTGGTGGGGCATCAGGTCTAGATCCTTAGGATAGGTTAGGGAAGACTTGATTGTATATCAATCCATATGATTTGTTTAATTAGTACCAATATTTAGGATGAGAACTTAGATTGTGTTAATATTCCTTGTGAGATACTAAACTTTTTGTAGCTTACATTTTATTCTTTTATTTGTAGTATTGGAATGTTAAACTATTATTACTTAAAGTTGTTGAGTATGTCTAACTAAAGTATTTTATCAACTATAGTTGAATGAATGTTCAATATTTAGTTTTTTTTTAAAATTACTGCATTTTCTAAGTACAACTAGGAGGGTTGTTGCAATAGATATTGAGCATTTTAATACCCTAGTTTGAGGTGGTTTGGAGACTTATGATTAAATACTCATACTTTACCATATTATTAGTGCAATCAAAATTGATTTTAAAGGATAGAGGGATAGTTATTACCATAAGAGGAATTAAGATAATTCTGGCTCCCCCACCATGCTCACATTTGGATCCATCAAAGAAGAGAGTCATCTGATATTGTGGATCTAGTTGAGATGTGGAGGCTATAGATTAGTCTAGAAATTCATAGGTAATAGATTAACTATTATAAAAATTGCACATCATCAAGATGATCAATAATGATTTGACCCTTAACTAAATTTTAATGGATAAACTCTAGATTAAATTACACTAAAATCATAAGCCACTTGGCCATTCATTGATTTTGATAAGTCTTGGATTGCATAAATTTTAGGGGATTGGTGTTCATAAAAACATAACTTTTATGATTGAGGACATAATGTCATAGTTTAGAAGTGACAAAAATAAGAACCAGACATAAATTTTTAGTATGAGAATAACATGTCTCATATTCAAAAAGCATAAGATTGATATAGTACATAGCTCATTATTTATGTTACTCATCAAGATGGGCCAACATATCTCCAAGGGCATGGTTATTATCAAAGATGTACAATAAAAATGGTTGTCTTATTTCAGAAGAGTGAGAATTGATGATGAGAGAAGGTAGATATTAAGAGCTTCAAAAGCCTCTTAACAACCATAATCCCAATTAAAGTAGATATCCTTTCTTAAAAGGTGATGGAAGGCTTTATAGTGATTGGATAACTGGGAGATAAAATGATGGATAGATTATAATTTACCTTAAAAACTATGGATATGCTTTAGATTAGATGGAGGTGACACTTATAAGATGGCCTTTAGTTTAGTGGGGATGACTTCTATCCCATTGATGGAGATAATAAAGCCTAGGATTTTACCCATCAATACTCCAAATATACATTTTTTGGAATTTAGATAGATGCAAAATTAGATTAGGTGGTTGAAAATAACCTTTAGAATGGAAAGGTGATATTTTTCATAACTTTAATTTACCAAGGAGATCATCTACATAACCCTCCACAATCTTGTGGATAATATCATGAAAAATATAGGTCATATCTCTTTGATAGGTGTATCTTGCATTTTTTAGGCCAAAAGGCATAACACAATAGCATAAAATCCCCTAAGGAGTAATAAATGAGGTTTTATGATGGTCTTATCATGTAATAAGGATATAATTATATCTATAAAAACCATCCATTAATGACAAAATTTCATGTCCAATGGTCAAATATACTAACTGATCAATATTGGGGAGAGGGAAGTTGTCCTTTGGACAAGTGAGATTGAGATCTCAAAATTCAATACAAAGGCAAAGTCCCCATGTAGGCTTTGTTATAGGGATGATGTTAGATACCCATTGAGGGTAATCAATATGTTTGATGAAATTAATGGTTAGGAGGCATTGTAGCTCTTCTTTGACTAAGAGTGCAACATAAGGACGCATTTTTTAAAGATTTTTCTTGATAGGATTAGCATCAATAAATGTAATGATATTATGGATGATGATGGAAGGATCAATACTAGGCATATCACTATCAAACCAAGTGAATTCTTCACTGTGATCAGCTAGAAACATAGTGAAATCCTAATATTCCTAAGGATATAAGGATTTACCAACCTTAAAAATGCACAGAGTCTTTGGGGACCATATGTTAATGTTAATTTTAATGATGGACTCATTCAGAATACTAGAGGTTTTTTATGGGAGTGATTTACACAAATGAGAGTTCTTAGCATCTAAATGAGTTAAGATGGACTCATAATCCTATCATTGAAGAATAGGGATGGTGGGATAATCTTGTCTTATCATGTCATGGTAGAAGAAAAAAATGGTGCAGACCTCATCATCACACTAATAGATGAGAGGTTTTACAAAAATGGTGCTAACTAAAAAAATTAAGGTAGAATGGATATAATGTTGTTAGTCAAATAAGGGGTGTTATATGGTGAGGATAGTGTATCCTCTTCAATGATGGGGGAAGATTAAAATTTGGGGAGTATTTGGGATTTTTACTAAAGCCAAGGCCATATTTCTCATGGGGTTTTCTAAACTTCCCCAAGAGAACTTCATGTAGGTCCTGTTCATACTGTCCCATACCAAAACCTTTTGAGGTACATCATTGTAGATATGTTTATGAAAAATAGGGCTTCACAATGAATCAAAATTTGGATGTAAAAGGTTTATCCTGAGTTTATTTAGAAGGGCTTGTGGAAGGCTATTAAATTCTTACATAAATTAGATGGGTGAAAAGGACTGGTGGTCCAAAAAGAATAGTTTCCCCTAAATTCATATAATAAGCTAGTTATTTATCAAGGCATTCATGTTCTTGTGGTGTAGGGAGGGTATTAAGTGTTCATAATTGGTACTCTCTAATTTAAATTTATTAGAAGGTAGAATTGATGGTTTCCTTACCTAGTCTTGATGAAAGTAAGGTTATTCTAGTGGATGCTTCATTAGATTTGGATGGGATAGCACTTTGTAATGGAATTATGACCTCATTGGGTTGAAAGGTAAGGTTTTAGTTTTTGAAGGGGTGGGGGTTAGTCAGGAAATTATGGATTTTACCCTCATGTTCAAATTTAAATTACTAATGCAATGTTGAGGGGACATAGTGCATACCACATATCTAATGATGTCCTAGGATAATATTGTACTATAATTATCCTTTAATAACATAAAATAATTTAGGGAGAACTTAATCACCTACCTAAATGTGAATTATTATCATTCCTAATGTAGGAGCAATGGTGTCATTAAAGGCTCATAGAATGATAGGTGATTGCGACACCATTATCTTAGATGGTTGTAGTTGTTTAAAAGTGTCGAAACAGATAATGTTTATACTAGAACCATTATCTATCATGACTCTTTTAATCCAAATTTGATCTATTTTGGCACTAATAAACAAAGTTGGATCCTAGTCATCTGGCTATAAAGGTGGTATCTCCAAATCATGAAACATTATAGACAAGGGTAGCTAAAGAAATGAAATTAAGGATGAAAATGGTTAGGGCTCATCTATTTGTATTTTTGTAGCCCATATAGCTTCTATCATGGCTTCACAATGTTGTGGGTAATTCTAGACAAGCTTATATAAGGACATCTTAACTAGCAATTAATAGAACTAATTTAGGATAGATATTTGTATGAGTTTCAAAGCATTATTATTTTTTGCCTTTCTTAAAATGGAGACCTTAGGTTTGGAGGTAGGTGTTGTTGGACTATTTATGGTAGGATCCAGTGCTGTAGTGATAGTTACTTTAGCTTTCTCATGATTGTGGGTCTTATGACCCTATGTTTGGGATCATGTAGTTATATGAACTAAATCTATTTGGAATAGAGGGGGATTTGTGTTTTTAGAGTCATCCCCATCTAGGGGGAGAGACTCATGATGAACCCAATCAGTGGTTCTATCATCCTTTACAACTTGCTTGGACATATTATTTTCTATGGTGGATGGAACTATAGGGGGATGGGCATGATTTGATTGTTTTATTAAGAGATCATCTTTGTTTAATAGATTTTGGACTATGACCTTTAACATGTTATAACTTTATATGTTGTGACTTTCTATTCTATGGTATGCACGTGACCTTTTCTCTTTATACCATGATGATTTTTGAATATGTGGGTTGATAGGATTTACATGTGGTAGCATGATTAAGGAGATCTACATAAGTTGATCAAGGATATTATAATAATATTACTTCATCCCAACTTAGCTTTTCTATCCTTTGTGGTACTGGTGGAGGAAAGGTATGTGGTCTCAAACCTTGGCCTCTTGAACTAGTTACTTTATGTTGATGGTAAGTCTTTAATCATAAAATTGGTGGGTAATAAAGGTTTAATTTATAATGGATTAGCATAACCATAGAGGGGATATTTCATTATGATGCTACCTATGTTTGATTGGTAGATTCTATAATTTTATCTTTTAGTTTAGCTAAAGGATGGGGCCCTAGTATAGATGCTCTAGTCCTAATAGTGGGCAATGGTGTATTTCCTTTTTACACCTACTCAAGGGTTGTGGGGATGTCCTCTTTAGGTATTTTAATCCTAACAAGAGGATGTTGTAGATAATTTCCATTTGGGGATCCTAGATTTTTATTTCTAGTATCTACAACTTTCCCCTTATTTTCTCTATGATTTAGTGCCTCCGTAGAAATGAGGAGAACTGATCTATAGATAGTTTGAGGTGACACAATAGTTTCCTTAGGAGTAATAGAATATTGGGAATGGGTATATTATATGTCAATCTTGAAATGGTGTGAGGAAAGGAATCTTAGATAATGTCAACACAAACCGTTTCTTCTATAAACCTTTCCTCTTTTAGTTCTTGAATTTTTTCATATATGGATTATTCCAATGGGTCTCAAACAATGAGATATGACATATTATAGGAAGTTTTTAGGACATCTCTACTAGATTTAGATGGTTCAAAAGTGTCTCCCATGAGGAGATCAGGGATAGGGGAATCAACAACTTATTTAGGTAGAATTTACTCATGGATGGTGTTAATTACCTAAGTCTCATGTTCCACTATGGATCTTGATTTAGATTGCATGAATTTTGATGTAGAGGCATGATTTGGGAAAGGTTGCAAGAATATATCTATGGATTGGTTTGTGGGGGTATTAAGATTATTTAATTATAATTACCCCTGATATATAACATTTTTTACTAAGCCTTTGAAATAATGACATCTACTAACGTTGTGGCCTATTAAGTGATGAAAATTATAGAAGTAATTTTACCTAAACTAACTAGATTTAAGATGAGACTCATTGAGAGGTTTAATAGGAAGGAGTTAGATAAGAGAAGCCATTAGGAGTTTATCTAAAATAGATGCATAAGATTCTCTTATATGGGTATATTATCTCAAGGGAAAGAATGCTAATGTCTTTTGAGATGGTGCCTATGAAGTGGATGGCTTGGATTGGTTTTTGGTTTGAGGTGGTGCTGAATTTACAACTAAGATGTTGGCAGCCCCTTTGGTTTTATTATTGTTATTACTAGTAGTCCCTTTATAGGTTTCATATTTAAATTTATTATTTTTCAATTTGACCTTCCATTCTTCAAGGGATCTAATTTCAAGCTTATGGGCAATTAAAAAGGCCTCATCAAAAATTTTAAAAGACTGTACTTGTAATGTTGATGAAATGTGTTTGGCACATGCTCTCACAAATAACTCGATTAACTTAGGTTGTGGTAGAGAGAAGGTGAGTTGATTGATTAAACTTCTCCATCTAGAAAAAAAGTCAATGATGAACTCATCATAAAATTTTGGGATGGTGTAAAGGTTTGTAATGGTGATTTTTCTTGTAATATTGATGGAAAAGTGTTCGAAGAATATTTAAGCTAGCTGTCCAAATCAAAAGAGGGAATGTTTGGGGATTGAGTTGTACCAATCTAGGGTAGGTCTAGTTAGCAACATAGGGAATGTCCTAAGGAGTCATCATCATGTGCTATGAGGTAAAAAGTGTGTCAAAATACTCATAGATGTTATTGTGGGTCCTCCTTATTTTATAATTTGGTAAACTTAGGGAGTTCCCATTATGAAGGATAAGGTTTGATAAGAACTATTGGGATAATGGGATCATTACAAATATATTCATAGGTGATATTGTTCTTCTACCCAAAGGTATAATCTTCCAAGTTAGCCATCCTATTCATAAGGATGCTCATGAGATCAAGTTGAATGATATGTCAAGGGATTCCTCCCAAAACATTCTACTATAGGAGTTAGTTTGTAGGTAATGATATGAAAAAATCTTGAGATAAGGATAACCTACTGATATGGTTATGATGGGTTAAGAAGCCACCATGTACTATGGATCTTGCAAAGGGATATACATATATCTGATAGCATATGTAGGTTCTATATACTTGGTGGTAAAGGGTACATATTACTGAGGAAGCTGACTCATAAGAGCCTATTATAATGGTTGTATTTGGGTACTAGATGTCACCAAAGTTGGGTTGCCTAAGGGTTACATCATAATGACATCATAAATAGTAAGAGGGGGATTATTATGGGAAGTCACCATAGTAGTAATAAATCCTTCACTCTCCTCAAAAGGCATGCCATATGGATGTTGAGAGAACTACATATAGGGAAATAATAGAATACATATGGGTATAGAGGTGAGCTAATGATTAAGGGCTATGGGATTACTATCTAGTATGATGGCAAACTCAAGATCACCTTGGGTGTCGTAATTAGGAATTCCTTGCCCTATGGACTTAGGAGAAGTAGGGGGGTTAGGGGAATTCTCTATAGATGAAGACATAGATGGGGGTTTAGTTTTATTTTGTGACTACTATCACATCAAAACCATGTAGAAATAAAAAATATATATATAAAGGAAACAAAAGGTTATTTTTAATTATCTCATTTTAAGTGAGGACAAAAAGATACACACACTAGATTCATTCCAATTTTTTTTTACTTTTTCAACATTAAAGTATGAAAAAAAAGAAAAAGAAGGATACTGAGGGTCCTAAGAAGTGGAGATCTAAGGATGGTCCCAAGTTTTTTTTATACTTAAGGATTTTTGCATTAGTACCAATACTTGGATTTGTGTTGGGGCCTACCCCCTCACTTCACACACTATAGGTCAAGGGTGTCGATTACTTAGCCAGAATATACCAATAGACCAAAGTTTATACTCAATCAGAGAACTAAGTTGGTCTTCTCTTTGGTGGTAAAATCCAAGTGGGATCATCAGGAATAAGGTTACCATGAGGTGATGAAATCCCCATTCATTTCCTTATATCAGGTGTTTTTATGAGTTTATTGTGAACATGATTTGGCTTGTGTGTGATAAAAAGTGATGACTATGATAAATTTACCATCTAGATTATCTTGTGTGAGAAAACTAAACATGAAAAATGGATGCAGATTGTTTAACCTTTATAAAGGAAATATGCAATTTTGATTTTATTTGGATGAATTGAACAAATTTAAGAAAATAATATAGATAACCAAATTAAAAAATTAATTTTTTAAAAAAAGAGTGAGACCTTAGGGGTCCCATCGAGCATGTCAGAATGTTTAAGTAGTTTTTTTGTTTTTTGTTTTTAAATTGAAATATGACTTACTAAAAACTTAAAATAAAATAGTGTTTATGTGGTTACCTATGGATTGGAAGATGTTGTGCACCAATTAAATCTAATGATAGTGAAAACTCCTTTTTGGTTGGTAAGGTTAACCTTCACACATGTGAATACTTGAAAAAAATTAATAAAAGAGATGGATGGACTGCCTGATCAAGGATCAGTTCCAAGAAATGGTACACTTCCTTATTTGGATGTCAATCCACTATTTATGTGATTAAACAAAATAAAATCATAAGAAATTATAATAAATAAATGATGTGATAATAATGTTAATTCATATTTTATTTCTTTATTAATTCAATAATGTAAATAAAATATTCTTCCCAATAGGTAGAAGCAAAATCTACATCATATTAAATTATAGCTAATGATTATTCATAAGATTCATGAGAGGGTGCATAGATGATGGCACAAAGGGATAGCTCTAAATTTATATCACTCTAATTCACAAATAAAGGTTGAGGGACTATAGGTAGATCAATGATGTTGGTCATGTCATGAACTAAACTAAACTAAACTAGGTAGATTAATCTATAAGGAGACATCTATGTTCAAAAAACAATAATCAGCAAATGAACTACAAATAAAAGATTTTGATAAGGCCTTAGGTACTATGTATTAAACATATTAGATTGATGTTGATCCTATAGGATCAGTTCTAATCGGTAGAATCGATGCAAATTTAGAATGAATCAACATAAATTCTATATGTCTAAGTTTAATAAATTAGAGATTGAAACAAGGTAGATTTGCTAACAGAAATGGATAAATAGATAATAAATGATGCTAATAAAGTTTTACTAATTAGATGGATAGATAAATAAATAATGATTGAAAGATAATGATAAAAATAAAATACAATACTTACCTATGATCATCTTGTGAGAAAAATGGACTTCTTCCATAGGCGCAAGTAGTAGCTTAGGTTTCAGAGAAGATGTGGTTGAATGTAATGAAAAATATGGTAGAATGTTGGTATAAATTTCATCATGGTTTCTAGGAATTCAAACAACTTTTTGAGGCTCTCAATTTTCTGGTTTGGAATGTAAAGGTAGGTTATTTATTTATGCATTGACATTGATCTAGAGAATGAATGTCGATCATGGGAGGATCATCATTGATTCACCAAAAATGGATCCTTTGTTTTAACCATAGATGAGAATAGCTTGGGGATGGATGGATGTGTTTATAATGACTCCATATGGGGGTAAATTGGTTATATGGGTATATTCCTAGGTTATAAATGGTTTTTAAAAGGTTGGGAGTGTTAAAGGGGTAAAAATAAAGGCTATTTACCAAGCTAGTAAATGATAAATAATCTAAACCTTAGGATAAGATTATTTATGGGATTTAAATAAATATGACCTATGACACCTAATTAATCATCCTTAGGGGTAAAAAATTATAGTGTCTATATAAACTATTAGAATAAATACATAAGTTTATTTTATTTGTCTTCAATTTCAAAATCATATAATTACTTAGTATTAAGACTTTCAATCATCATACTTTAATTCTTTAACAAATTCACTCAATAAAAATATTTATAAGTCAAAAGGGGATAATCAAATAAACATGATTAACAAATTAACTCTAAGCATTTTTATATAATATGGAAGATAAATAATTTTTATACTCAACATGAACTTGTTAGGATATAAAAGTCAAATTTAATGAAATAGGGAATGTTGATCATAACAATCACTAGGATTAATTCTATCTTTGAATTCATGATTGTCTTCATCAATATATTTTGATTTAGGAATATAAACATAATCATTTGTTTGTATATGATCATTGATAATTAAAACATAAAAATAATAAGTAAAATTAACAATAATTGTATTTAATTTAACCATTTTATATGAATCTAAAGAAATGTGATTATGCTTGATATTTGAACCAATTAATATAACTCTTCATCTTAGAGGGATAAGGGAAATAACCTTCTTGGATTGAATAAGATGAAATCATCCAATTATGTATAAGGCTAGGGTCAAATGTGAAAAGTATTTACTATCTTTTGTATGAGGAAATCAAAAATATAATTGAGTCTTTAGGACAAAAATATGAATTCCTAGAAGCAAGCATGAAATCCTAAGGTGAACTTAGGGTTTATAAATGTTTAATAAATATTCAAGTTCACCAACATGTTTTAACTTATTTTGAACTAGTTATAACCATAATAAGATATAAACTATGTGTATTGATTTAGATTATTATATATTACAATGAAACATAATATGAATGTAAAAGACTATTTTTTTTTTCAAATGCACTAGTTGAATATGGAAAGTGCCAAAGATGATAAGATACTTAGCGTTAATTTTTTATATGTGGTATTGAGACTATACAGGTGGTAAGGTGGGTAAGAAACTATAATGTGTGTGTCTTAGATTATAATTTGTAGTTCTCGGATCTCCTAGATGTTATTGCTAGTCTCTTTTCACTACCATATGTTGTTATGATATGATTATGATTGTTGTGTTTACAAATATTATTTTTATATTCCAATAAAGGTGTTGTAAATATTTATATTATAGTTATATGTGTGATCTTGAGTTTTGATTGTGTGAAAAATACCCATAAATATATCTCCTCTTGAATCCATAGGTCCTACTTCAACACTAGGTTGTGGCCTACAAAATATGAATAATGGTGGGTTGAGTTAACCCCAACCATTCCATGTTGAATGGTTGAGTGTTACCTACATATCTAATGATCCAAATATGGAATTAAAATCACATGTAGTTCTCATCATTAGATGAATGTGTTAAATAGTTCTCCTTGAATGTATATAATCTATAATCTAGTTTTTTATACTTTGAAAATGAAAATTTTGTTTTGGGTTTTTTAAGTTCTTTAAAATTGGCTATAACTTTCTCCTTATGGTTGATAGGTAAATTGGGAATAATAGGGAAGTTCCTCAAAATGTGTAAGTGTTAGATTATGCTTTCTAGATAGGTAATAAGATACAACTATTTTTGATTTATATGAGACTATTTGCATAATTTATTATGCCACCTAATTTCAAAATAGAGGGGATAACCCATATGAATGATTTTAATTTTAAATTTGATTATTACATGATAAGGTATAAATATTCCATATTCAAGTGGTACTATTAGATGATGTGTTCTAAGTTTGATGTAAATGTCCATGATATAATAACACTAATATGATGATATGGATATGTTTGAGTAGGATAAATAATTCGTTCGACACGTACTAGGGGAATTATTGTAGGAAACTAATGGAAAATAGAGAGGTTCAAACCTATGTAGAGTGTGTGTTTGTGAGAGGTTTTTGAATAAAATTCATATATATATATATATATATATATATATATATATGTATGTATGTATGTATGTATGTATGTATGTATATATATATATATATATATATATGTATATATATATGTATATATATATATATGTATATATATATATATACATACATACATACATACATATATACATATATATATATATATATATATATGTATATATATATGTATGTATGTATGTATGTATATATATATATATATATATATATATATATATATATATATATATATGTATATATATATACATATATATATATATATATGCATAATTTATTTATTATAAAGTTAGGTAGAAATGACATTACCAAGTACCTAATACCATGTTTTAGTATCTACAACTTTAACCTATCAAATACAAAGTGATTTTAAATTCATGACAATAGTTTTATGACATTTGTCATATGGTTAAGAACTATGAAATCAAGTTGATAGAGGACAACATGCCCAAATATGGGACTAGAGAAATTACCTATAGTGGAGATAAATATCAATGTAAAACAAAATTTAAATATAATGATAATGACGATAACTTTTAACCTAAAATTGAGACCAATAATGTAGTCAATATGACAACTCAACCATATTAAAGGTTTGTCTTGTCATCACAAAATCTTGGATAATTAATGTGATTAGTTGAGAGTCCTCACTAGTTTATTAAATGCAATATGATTTATTACATCCACTATGGGATTTTTAATCAGCTAATATTTTAAATAATAAATATGATGGTAAGTCTTATTTTGATTATGATATAGGTTATGGTCATAGTGCAAATAGATGTTTCTCACTAAGGCATAACATTAAAGATTTTCTTGATAAAAACTAAATATAAGTGGAAGGATAAAGTAATAACTAAAATAAATTAATGTCTCAACTGGATCAACACCTTAAATTATTTACCAACCCTCTTCCAAATCATGATTTTGATCATATGATAGATAAACAATAGTCTCTACTAGTTTCTAATGTTCATCCTCTATGTAGGTTCATAAGAATCGTCACAAAATAATTTAAGGAGATTTCACCAATTACATTTTATGACCATGATATCCCATATGAAAACTATAATATTGGACCACAATTTATACAAACTTTTATTAATACACATTTAAGTTTTAAAAATGTGTTATGGTTGATAATGGTTTAATCATAAACATGTGTGAAATATAAATTATTAATAATTATGTATATTATCAGAAATATTTATATGGTGTAACCACTTGTATTAAATTATATGTTTGTCTTACTAGGATTCCACTTTGGGGATTCACATTACTTATCATGATTGGTCCTAAGACCATAATGGGACATATGAGGTATTTCTTGGATGACCGTGAGATAATAAAATGAAATTTATTAAATACACACTACATAATTTCTTAAAGTTTGTGTGTGATAATAAATTGATTAATATTCAAGGTGCTCCTTATAAAGAACCAATACAAGGTAATACCTAAAACACTACCTAGAAAACCAATCATATAACATCAAATGACTATATATAAAGTTTAAATACCTACTCAAACACACATTAATGTAGTATTATTTTGGACACTTTTGTCTATTTAGGATAAATAGCCTATTTATGGTCTAACCATATGAATCAACAATAAAAAAAAACTAAATCATTCCTTTAAAAAAGGATAGTCAAATTATCTCAACTATTTTCAATGATAATTATTACCATAGTAGTGATAATGATTCTAGTTAATATAAGATTTTTGAATATAGTGATGATGATTTATATGATGCATATTATGGTCATATAGATGGCTTTATTGGATAAAATTTCTTTCTAATCTTGTGTTCTTATAGTAACAGTCTATTGTACATAGATTATTTCTTTTGATTTCATCTCTATTTTATGTCTCTCTCTCTCTCTCTCTCTCTCTCTCTCTCTCTCTCTCTCTCTCTCTCTCTCTCTCTCTCTCTCTCTCTCTCTCTCCTCCCTCTCACTCTCTCTCTCTCTCTCTCTCTCTCTCTCTCTCTCTCTCTCTCTCTCTCTCTCTCTCTCTCTCTCTCTCTCACACACACACACACACACACACACACACACTCACACACTCACACACACATAGTATGTGTGTGTGTGTGTGTGGAATTGTGTAATTCAAATAGTTATAAGTTTGTAAATTATCCACTCTAAAAATGTCATTATAAAAAATATCATATGATTGAAACCACACAAAAATAGGACAATTATTTTTTATAATGTATAAAACACATTATACACAATTACACTACCCAATGTCCATCCATATTGAGGCATGAGATGCATAATGGGTCAAAAAAATTCACATGCCTAAATAACATGAGTGGAAATGCAAAATAGATAGAAATTCAATATGAAACAATGAAATACCCACTTTATCTAATCATCCTATGATCTCTCAAACAATCCTAAAACTCTCTATGAGAATGTAGCGGTCCCACAACCCCCAACTTCTATAAAGGACATGAAACTAAAAAAGGTTTATTTGATCAATCATTGGAATTTTTATTTCATATTGACTCTCATTAGAGTTAAAAGAGGACCCAAAATTATTTCAACCAATCATAGAGCTTGGTTCACACCTAAAGTTACAATTGAATCTAATTTTTAACTTGACTTACATTTTTAGAAAAAATCTTAGCAATGTGTAGTCATCTAAAATATCATTCTAGTGAAATGAGTGTCAATTGAGATGAAATTATCCCTATACCTATCTTAGGTCCTCTCTTGATCATTTTCCTAGATTTCATGTGATCCCAATGTATTCCTAGATATACCAAAAGTAACACTAAGCCACCCCCTAGGCACCCAGTTCTCTTTTTCATCTATTCCTTCCACCTAGACATTAGCACATGCCTTTAGAATATAACACACTATGCTATTGACCAAGTGGAAGCACTAATGTCCCCTTGCTCTTTACTCTCCCAATATATATATTTTCATTCCTTAAATAAACTTAGGGTTGACCTAGACCTATTTTCAAATCTTGATAAGCATTAGAATGCTATATATAAACCACTTTCATTCATTTATCCCCTAGATGGAAATTAGATGTAAATACTCGTAAACAAACTCTAAAATAATTATGTAAATCGAGGCCATTGATCTCTATTTTTTCCCACATTTACATACACCCATATATAATAGATGATATCTTATATTACTTATATTTATAGTCTCAAGTCACACACAAATTGGCACTCATACTAACATTCACTTGCACTTGCACTAGCACTTAGATTGGGAGAACAACATCAGGCTTGATCACCTTTTGAGTTATTGGTATGTAGGAAACACTCAACACATGGGGTGTTGAGGTCATATCCAACTTACCCTGATAACACCACTCTTTTTCTACTTGTGCTCCTTAAATACCCTAATAAACATGGAGGCCTAGGGGTTTATATTGAAATCAGTCAAAATAGGGAACTGACAAAAACCAACATTCATTCACATAGGCATAGACTCCTCAAAACCAAGTGAAGGTCCACCTATAATCTCACTATCCATGTTTCCAAAGGACACTAGCACAACATGAAAGACAGTAGCATGGTGTGCTATTATCCATAGGATTTCACTATTATCTAGGAGGGTTTTTGACTCATGATTGCTATTTGTAATACCTTTCATAGTTAATGTGCTAGTTTCTAGCCTATCACTTTCCTATCTCAGTTATTTTCTAACTAATTACATATCTTGTAATTAATTTTTATTTATAGGATAAATAAACAAATAAATTATTGTACAAATTAGAGACTATTGATATTGCTATATTTATTCCCTATTTTATTATTTTGACACTTTAACAACCTAGGGTTTTACATTCCATAAATCCCTTAAAATTTAAATCATTTGGTGAACCTAACTTACTTTGAATATTATCCAAACCTTAGCCCTAGATGTTCCTAGGGTTTGTATCCTTCTTTGTTTATATCCATCTAGAGCTCATTCTTAGATTTTAGATCCCTATATTTTTTTTATTTTTTTTTTACAAACATGATAATAATGATAGATGATATTTATTACTTTTTAATGCAAATTTTCATAATATCTCTAGCATGTTACTTTTCTTTTATTTTGAATTACATCAATCTGTATCTTTATACATAAGATAAAAAACACAACACCTAAAATTAGTAAATATCTTTTATATGCATTTTTCTCTGTGGTTCACTTTGATTCCTTACCTACCACTACTAAACCTAAAATAACATCAATGGTTTCACTTATCCCTCCTTCCTAAATCTACCCATCTAGATACTATCTTGCTCTTAATACTATCTCTATGCTCCTAATAGACCATGTGATCCATGCTATGATGGCTATAAGGGGTATCAAATCATGGTAGGTTAGCCAAATCCATGTTTATAACTTTATCAATTAGATCATTGTTCCTCCAACCATAGTTTCCATTTTAGATCTTCTACAACATTTCAACACATACAAAGATATTTTTTATGTGGAACTCCATGATACTAAGGTACCAAGCATATAAAATCCAACTTATGTTTATTCCATAATCAATACTATGAAGTTGACTAAATAACATATCTATTTCAAAAAAGATCTCCCACCTTAGCACATCATATATCAATATCTACATATTTACATCCAATTGTAAATTAACGTTGTAGGTGTCAAATGAGTGTTAGTCGATAATGGATCATGGTTAAATATTTGTAATATATATTTTATCTAGATTATTTGATAATATTCCATGCAAATGTTTAGGTAAAATAACATTAAACATTACATTGGGACCTAGAACACTACATACAACATGTTAAGTTATGCCCAATGATCTTAACTATAATATTTTTCCTAGGAGACCTTGGGTGCATGATATACACATAATAGAATAAAATTTACATGCATTTTTATAGTTTAATTGCAAAGGTTTTATATACACATGCCCTATGGATCATCAACCATTCAAATATTATCATAATATTGAGCCTTCATTTAACTATATTCCTCACCTAGGCATTTGATACAACACCTATACATTATATTATTTAGAGTTCATGTATGATTCGATAAAACACCTCAAGATTATATGATAATAGATTCACTTCTCCATTTGCATTAAACTATTTCAAAAAAATGGGCTACATAGGACAGTGCCTCATAATACATAAATAGGGGATTTTTAATCCTGTTGAGGCATCTAATAAAAAAGGTACGTAAGGACTCGAATATAAGGATAACACATCTAATTATAAGTCTTATCACCATGCTTCTTAGCATATACTTTTTTTCCACCTATTATACAAATATACAATATAGTAAATCACATTTTTTCACTCTTAGTTTTTTACCCCAACCTTATTAATGATACCATTTCTCCAGATCTACCCACTTTTGAAGATTTCTCTAAAGATGAAGATATATCATAATTCTTAGGATCTTGTGATTATATCCCTTCCTTCTATCATAATAATATGTTTACAGATTCCATAAATGTTTAGGCATACTTTAGTGAGAGCTCAGATAATTTATATGATATCCCAACCAACACAGATGGCACCATACCTATAACACCTTACACCATTGATTGATCTACATTACTTAATGAAGAGATAGTTAAATTAAATTATGGCACAAAATTTAATCCTTACATAATATTACTAGTTACTACCTTTCATAAAAAATAAGATACAAATATTAGATAGACTTTAAAGGACTTCCCTAAAATCTTTGTTTGGGCCTATTTTGATATGCACAGCATCGATCCTTCCATCATTGTACACAAGATTACACTCTATCTAGATGTAAATTTAGTCAAAAAAAAATTATAAAAATGCATCATAAGGTGTATCTTTTAGTCAAAGATGATATCCAACACCTCCTTGATGCAAGCTTCATTTGACTAGATGCTTACCCTAAGTGGATATTTAACATTATGCTAGTTATTATACCTGATGACCAAATTTGATGTTGTTATAATTCTTGATATTTAAATAAAACATGTCCTAAGGATGAATTCTCCCTTCTTAATATCATCATGATAATGTAATCCACATTAAGATAGAACATGATCTCTTTTATGGATAGTTTCATTGGTTATAATCAAATCAAGCTAGCCAAAAGGATCAATAAAAAATGTATTTTAACACACTAAGGGGTACATTTTGTTATTTAGTCATGACTTGTGTATTAAATAACATAATAGAAACATATCAATGAACTATAACCCATATTTTTCATGATCTAACTCATAAGATAGTTGAAGACTATGTCGATGACTTAATAGCTAAATTGAAAGAGTGACAACACCATGCACTAGATTTTTGATAGATTTTTGAAAGGTTGAGACAATATAAAGTAAGACTAAATCCCAAAAAATGTGTCTTTGGGGTCACATCTAGTAAATTATTGGGATTTATAATATAATAATGTGGTATTGAGGTGGATACAAATAAATTACAATCTATAATGGATATGTCCCCTCCTAAGAACTTAAAGTAAATTTGATATTTATAGGTAAAAATTCAAGCAATACATTACTTTGTGGCATAACTGGCAGATAAGACTTAGTTATTATCAAGATTACTCAATAACGTACTAAATTAAAATGGTATATTACATGTCAAGAAATATTTGATGCACTCTAATAATACTTGTTTAACCCACCTATCTTGATACCAATAATAATTGAATGGCCACTTCTCCTTTACATTTCTATGATTGATCATGCACTCAGTGCACTGTTGGTACAACATGATGAACATAATATAGAGAGTTATTTAATACATCATTCACACACTTTCTGATTATGAACAAAAGTATTCATTAATAGAAAAAATCTATTTATAACTCATACTTTATACACAAAATATCTAACACTATATGATCAATAATGAGACACATGTTACTACAAAAGAAAATCCCTTAAAATCTATCATGTCCAAACCACATCTCTCCCAATGTATCACCAAATGGGTAATTTTATTCATATAATTTGATATAAATATCATGTTACAAAAATTAATAAAGTTCTAGATAATTGTAGACTAATTGGCATCAACACCAATAATAGATACCAATCCTATCAATGATAATTTTTGAGATTATTTCAAAACTTACATAACTTGTAGCACATGGATAATTTTCTTTGATAGTTTTATATGTGTATCAAGCAACAAAGATATAATTATATTTATCAACCACAAAGAACACAATACTAATTTCATATTGATTAAGTTTCTCATGCATAAACAATATCATAGAATATGAGGCACATATCCTTGGTCTCTAAGAAGCACATGCTCTCCAAATAAAATGGTCTACATAGATTCATAGTTGGTTTTTAATCAAGTTAAATATTTCTACCAACCAAGGAAAAAAATTTAATTCCATACAATAATATGATTCAATGTCTATAGGCTCAATTTTAATACTTTCCTATTAAAAATATTCCTTGAAAAGATAATCATCATGATTATGTAATGGCAAGTGTAACATCATTGACATTAATGATGAGCAGGATATATTCACTATAAATAATTTTAGTCACCAATATTATCCTAGGATGACATCATATATCTAACAATTTCATCTACCACATGCAATACAATAATGTCTGAATGGTTTTTTGATATATACAATATTTTACACAAGTCTATCATGCCAGATACTTTCACTAAGAATGATAAGTGAAAATTATAGAGTAATACCCTCCATTATTTCATCATCAATGGGGAAATATTTAAATTATATCTTTATGGACACTTACTTTAATGTTTGACATCCAATGAAGCTAAGGTGACCATAAAACAAGTACATGATAGTGTATGTGGTGGCCATTTTAACAGGGAAGCAATGCCACATAAATTACTTTAGTAAGGATATTATTGGCCCACCATGTAACTATATTATCAAGAATATGTTTAAATATGCAATAAATTTCAATGACATATCAATATACACCATGTTCCTTCATAAAAATTGCAACATATTGTCTCCCCATGGCTATTCATGTTATGGGGATTTGATCTCATTCGTAAAATCAAACTAGAATTAGTAAAGGGACACAAATTTATCATTAAAGCTAAAAAATACTTTACTAAGTAGGTGGATTTAGTCGCATTTAAATACACAAAAGGAGAAGATATATGATTCTTTCTCATGACAAACATCATTTCTTATTTTGGCTTACTAGCGACTACCATTATATAAAAAGGAACCTCTTTTAAAAACAAAATAATGAATAAATTTTGTGTTAAATACAAGATCTAACACATGTTGTTTACTCCATATCACCCACAAGGTAATGGTTAAATAGAATCTAAAAATAAATAAATTAACAATATGCTCAGAAAAAATTTACCAAATTAAGTGATGATTGGCATAATCATCCCATCTATGCATTTTGGGATTACCATACCAGTATTCACACACCACGAGCTACTCATTCATTATTTTATGGAACTAAAGTAGTTAGTATATTAGATTTATAAATTCCATCCCTATGATTTTCTATCAAATGACTTATCATAGATGACCAATATAGATAAAAATGTCTACATGAGTTAATACAATTGGATCACACATGCATTTAAGCCATAGATCACCTTAGAGCATGCCATAAATGAATCTAGTGGGCAAACAATATTCATGTTCATAGTAGAGAATTCAAAGTAAATGATCTTGTTTTCAAAGATAACCTCAAAAGAGTCAATTATCAATAAGTGACAAAAGGAAAGTTCAAACCAAATTGACTTGGCCCTACTTAATCATAGAAAACTTTATCCCCAAGGTATATCATCTAGATTCACTCAATGGTAACATAGTAAAGAATCCACTAAACATCATGTATCTAAGGAGATTATATTTCTAAACAACTCATAGTTTACCTGTACATAGTTTTTATTATATTTTTACTCATATATAGTTTTAGTTTCATGTTGCTTGTACATATCATATACTCATAAAATAAAAAAATAATATAACATATTCAAAAATATAAAAACATTCACATATTTGCTCATAAAATAAAAATATTAGATTGTATGTATTTTCATGTTTATATTCCTTATATTTTCCAAGGACTACATATGTTATCTATGTTAGTATAGTCAGTTTTATCATACATACATCCTTTACTTATTCCTTTCAGTTGTTCACAAATTTATATAGGACTGTGATCCTCCATATAGATCTAGATTTGATACTATTTACCCATAGGGGGTACATACATAGAGACACAAATTCAACATTGATATATCAACCCATTTGGGGCATCATACTAAACAACTTCCAATTTTCCATGTTATATATTTTAATACTCCACATCATAGATTTGACATTGATTATATCATGATATTGATCATCCTATACTACACTGATTTTTTACCAACTACTACTACTATAGACTCAACTTATGTACATCTTTTTTCTTATACATATTTGTACCACATGCTTATGCACACATTCATTTATTGATTTATTAATTTATATTTTATTATGTCTCTTTTTTACATCTACTTAGGGGAATTTGAATATGTCATTATTATATGGCTCTAACCTAATTCCTTTCATGATATGTATACTTTGGACATGTGCCTATGTCCTTGTGTGTACTTTTTGATTGTGTATGCAGACATTATAACATGTCTTTACATGTGGTTTTAATCTAATCTTCCTTGCTATGTGAATATGTGAAAATTTGAACATATCCTTGTATTTTTTCTCTTTCTCAAAATTAGTGACATGTGCCCATGTCCCTTGTATTATGGCCCATTACCAACTTTATGTGCCTCAAGTGTTTTCATGTATGTGTCATGGCCATGACACTTGTCTCTTACTTGTTACATTCACGTCTAGTTATGATTCCATGAGGTACCTCATTCATCTCCCCTTCCTCTTTGGGTACATTGATGGACATCATGCCCCATCCCACTAGGTAGTTACTCAGATTATATCCATTTTTTTTCATGTATGTGATTACATTATTCTATCTATCTTGACAACATTGTGAATGTTATATCTAACTTACATCATACATTACTAACTTTTTCTTAAACTATTTTACATTCTAATGTCATGTATACATATTATATTATTTTATCACGTACATATCATATGCTTTTAGTCTAACACACAAGATGCATACATTTTATTTTGAGGATAATTATTACAAATGTTCAATAACTACCCTCAAAATAGGGGGCATTCATAAGGATTTTTCAAATAGATCAATCCATCCTAATGTACTCAGAACATAATTTTTACCATGCAAATATAGAATATAGATCTTAAACTCATGAAAACATAATAAAAAATATTTAGATATAGATCAGTCTTAGTTTTTCATAGAAACAAGACATTTGGTCAATAACACGGCATAAAATATAATATTGTAATATGTTATTGACTAGGGTATTATGCTACTATCTAGTATCCCCATTAATAGAAAATTTTAGAATCATTAGAAAGGTATAGTAGTTATAGTTCAAATTTACACAATATCAATCATACATTATCAGATAGGTTTAGTATATACTCAATTTTTAACATAGATTACATAGGTTTGATCAGATTGGGGGCATCATGCATGGAATAATGACTCTTATTTCAATTTTAGATACTTGGATATATTATTTTGACTTAGTATATAATCCATATACATAGATATCAAATTTGGGGCATGTGTATGGTATATTATTCCCATATGTTCAGTTTGGCACTAGTACTCTTAGATGGAATGATAAATCCATGGCGTTCTCCATGTTGTTACTAAATACACCATTTGTACTATTTTTTCACCAAATTTATGCCTCATTTCATTTACAGTGTTTGGCATTCCTGAGTGCCCAAGTGGTCCCTAAGCCATTTTACATTTTAGAGTTTCCAAGTGGCCCCAGAGCCATCCTACATAGTTTCATTTACATCACATAGTTTTAGATTCAGATGATTCTACCAAATAAGAGTAGGTAGTGATGGAGTCAAGGATATATTTAGTTATTGATCCACCTACATAGGCGGGTTGGATAACTCATCAGTCTAATCCAAATTATTTATAGGTTATGATCCATATAACAGGGGTGGGAAATGACAAATTCAAGTCTTAGTTGAGTTATTGATCTACCTACACATGGGGATTAGGAAATAAATCATCCCAATCCAATTTATTCACCATTTGATCACCATCTACATCACACATAAGATGTCACCATGGTTTATCATTAGTTTGCATACCCAACAGGGTATTTTCATTCCTTTCCTATTTTTCTCATCTCCTTACTCAATTTTGTCTATACTTTTGATATTTATTAAGTAGGTAATAGTTCATTCATGTTTCATTTTTAGTACATGCAAATAAGAAACCTTTGTAGACTCATACCCAAATCCATGGGATTCACTTCTTAGGTAAGTCTAAGTAAGTTTCTTTTCTTTTATCCTAGTCATTTTAATTGTTTGCATTTATAGAATAAAGTGGGGTGGGAATGTAGTCATCTAAAATGTCATTTTAGTGCAATGAGTGTCACTTGAGACCACCTTATCCTTATCTTATCCCTATACCTATATTAAGGGCTCTCTTGATCATTTTCCTATCTTTCATGCTAGCCCAACCCATTCCTAGATATACCAAAGCAGCACTAAGCCACCCCTAGGTACCTAGGTCTCTTTTTCATCTATTCTTATCATCTAGACATTAGTGTAGTCCTTTAAAATATATCACACTATGCTATTGACCAAAGTGAAACATTAATTTCCCATTACTCTTTACTCTTCCAACATATATCTTTATGTTTCTCAAAGAAATTTAGGGTTAGCCTAGACCTATTTTCACATCTTGACAAGAACCATAATGATATATATGGACCAATTTAATTCATTTATCCCCTAAATGAAAATAAGATAAAAATACTCATAAACAAACTCAAAAACAATTGTGTAAATCAAGGTCATTGATCCCTATTCTACCGCACTTCTACATACACCAATCTACAACATCTTAGATATTAGATTACTCATATTTATAGTCTCGAGTCACACTCAAAGCACTTAAACCATCACTCATACTATTATTCACTTGCACTTGCACCAACACATAAATTAGGAGAACTACAATAGGCTTAATCCCCTTTCAAAGTATTGGTATGTATGCAATGCTTAGCACATGGTGTGTTGAGCTCACGTCCAACTTACCCTACTAAAACCACTCTTTTTATACTTGTACTTATCAAATACCCTAAAAAATATGGATACCTAGGGTTTCACATTGAAATTATTTAAAATATGGAACAAATAATGAACCAACATTTGTTCACATGGGTAAAATCTCCTTAGAAATAGGTGAAGGTCCACCCAAAAGCTCATAGCCCCTACTACCAAAGGACACTGGCATGGAATAGAAGATACTAGAATGATGTTTTACTATTGAGAGGATAATAGTATTGTCTAGGAGGGTTTTTAACTCTTGATTGTTGTTTATGACACATTGCATAGTTTTTGTACTAGTTTCTAGCCTACCTCTTATCCATCTCAATCAATTTTTAACTAAGTACATATCTTGTAATTTATTATTATTTATAAGCTAAAAAAATTAATAAACCTTGTAAAAATTAGTGGCTATTAATATTTATATATTTATTCCCTGATTTATTATTCCATCACTTTAATAACCTAAGGTTTTACATTCCATAACTCCTTTAAAAGTTAAATCATAATGATGACTTGTACTCTTCATATGACCTCAAATTAATTCTAAAGGGTCCTTGATTATCCCATAAATATGGATCACTCCATCTCAATCATTGGATCCTTTATATATGGATTCTTAGATTCATTCAATGATGAAGAAAACCTAAAAATCTTTTGAGGATAATAAAGGTTTCAAATCACTCTCTATATTTCAATATCAATTTTAAAAATAGAGAAAGAAGTTTTTAGAGGATGATGTGTCCATAATCATCCCTTTTATCCTTCCTCAACCTTGGATGAATATAATTAATGAATTCTCCAAGCCTTAAAATATTTTCCATTTTATTTCATAATGTAATTATATTTCTATGCAAGCATTCTTGGGTTGGTTTTTCGGTACTCTCTTATCATAAAGTCTCTAAACGGTTACAAGATTTTAAATTTTTTGAAAATGATTTTTGTAGATTAAATATCCACCATATCAATTAATGTCCACAAAAAAGGATTAATGAGAAACTAATTTTTATTTTTAATTTAAATCTTTGATTTTTAGTTCACATAATAGGGGAGAGAAAATTAAGGAGGGTTCCATTTTGAGTCAACCCCTCCTCAGGCTTCCAGGGCCTTACAAATGTCAAGAAGTTAAAAAAAGACCTATCTTGGATAAATATTCATATCTTAAAAAAATTGAAGATTTAGGCCCTAATATTTATTCCATTATGACTACACAAAATGGTTCATGTCTAGGTGAAATATTCCTAGTTTCAAATAATAATTTACGTAGGGTTCAGAATTATGAAAATTAAAGTTATGAAAAATAATAATTATATAAAAATGAAGATTTAATATTAAGACAAACTTGGTAGTGTTTACCAAGTGGATTAAAATTCAAAATGATTGAGTGGTGTTTATTAAAAGGACACTTTGGGAGGTTTAATCATGTGGCTAAAAATCCACATGGTCTCCCCAAACCATGTGTTTGCAACAACAATGCTTACATGAATTTTTAAAAAACATGGATTGGGTGGTTACTTCCTACTAAGCACACCATCCCTTAGGGATTAACAAACTTACTGCATGATCATATGGGTGACCATTGACCTACTTTCTGGGATGGCCTACAAAATAATTTTGTGCCCTTCTAAGGAGCCTATCAAACTTGAAACTACTCTACAGGCACCCAAATTTTAAAAATTCATAACAAACAAACAAACACTCAGCCCTAAATTAATGAAATTAAAGGTAATATGTTATTAAATTTGAAATTTTTCATTTAAAATTGGTCCAAAAAATTATGTCTCATTTGACATATACACAAACTTCATGAAGATCAAGTAATTTATAAAGGAGAATAGGACAATTTCATAAGTTTAACTTTAAAAAATATTAACAAATAAACCATGAATCATAAAATTAAACCATTAAATACAACATAATATAAATTAATCTTATTTTTTCATTAAAATTGAATTTGGGAATAATTTGAACTTTTAAAACTAACCACCATTTTGTTAAATCTACACATATGCCTGAGAATATGAACTTATAATATCACCTATTTTGGTTTTATAATTGATGAAATTGGATTCTAATATTTCTATTATTGTTTTTTATTTATTTTGATATTATATTCCAGTATTGATATTATTGGTTTTGAAATAGTGTGATATCATATTCTAATATCTCTATTATTTATTCTAAGTAGTGTGATATTGAATTCCAATGTTTCTATCATTGGATTCCAAGTAGTGTGAAATCAATTTTTAATTTAAATATCCTAAATATTATTGATCACATAAATTATTTCCCATATTTTTCTTGGTACTACCTAATATTTGTCATAGTGACACCCCCATTTATAAAAGTAACACAATATAAAAACATAAGATGCACAGCTTAATAAAGTTTTTAAAGCCAACTTAAAAAAAATTAAAAGTAACTTAGTTTCAAAAACCTTTTCCCTAAAAAAGTGGAGCAATAAATATCCACCATTAGATTAAATTATTTCATAACCATTGGATTGAGAAAAACCTAAAAGTTACCTTAATCACAAGGATGCACACAAAATTAAACCTAAACTTTGTAGGCTCATTTACGTCATAAAAAATATGGGAGGAGTAGAGTGATAGAATGGAAAGGCTTTCCCATGCCTTTTCCCTCCTCCCCTAGACTCCAAAAAAACCTTCATGGACCCACTTTCTATGGACAACTAGAGGAATCATAATTTTAGTGTAGATAAATTTTCAAATTATGCATTGTTTGTTTTTTTAATATTGTTTTGAAAGTTAATAAACTATGTACAATGAGAAGAAAAAAATTATACAAATAAGTCTAATAAAAATAAATTCATTTGCCATAAAATAGGCATCTTATTTTTTTTATTATACTTTATAGTATATTTTGTAGGTTAAAAAATATCAAAACATTGTTATCAATAACCATATTTCTCTTATTTATCTCCAATGTACATGAAACATAAAATAGTCATAAGATGTATGTGACTACTGCTCGATGACTCAAAAACTATTCAATGTGTTCTTCATAAAAAGAAGGTTTCCCTATCAATCATTTTTTTACCTTTACCCTACACACCACAAAAAACACAAATAGGGTTGGATTTCTTCATGGGAATATTTATTTTGGGACACTCAAGGCATTGATTTTAAATTCACCAAGCAAGTATGACCATTCATAAAAATACCCTCTCATATTCTAGTCTGAGTCAAAACCTAAAATTGATTTTATTTGTTTATATAGTATCAATATTGGAATTTAATTTTTCTATTATTAGATTTTGATTTATAAATTTTCCAAATTACATATAAAATAATCATATTACAATACAAAGTATATTGAATTCTAATTTAAAAGTGATATTATAAGTCTATATTATTAGGCATTGTCTAGATTTAATGAAATGTCGGTTTGACATATCTAAGTTCATCACCTCTTATTTGAAGAAAACAAGAAAATATTAAAATTAATAAAAAAATCTTCTAGACAAGTTCGGTCAGCTTAATTTCCAAACTGAATAGAACCTAGTCCATGTTCGATCAAACTTACCTATAATTATGGAATAAAGTCACTTAAATTTTTTAACACTCCAATAAATTGAGATAGTGAAAATAATAATAAATGTATTAATGAAAAATTATTAGATGAAATAAATATTAATCTTCCATTAATACTAAGCATTAATAGTACACTAATTATAATGTCTTTTTAGAGTGAACTTTGTAATAAACCCACATCTTGAGCCAATATGATAGCACATTATAATTTATGAGATTTAATAATTTAACCAACATAATATTAATTACCCTTTTCAAGTAGTTTAAGGTATAATTTAAGGGCCTTATGTCCTTTATCAAGTATCTTAATTGATCCTCATTTCCATGTTTTATTTGGAACCATGCCTAGATGATATTATACACATCGATCTATTATTTAATTTCATCTGATATAGTCCATGTTTTATTTGGCCTTAAAAAATCTTGATATAATGATGCACCTTTTTCTCTCCCTACAGGTTTCCAATATTGAATCCTCACTTTTTTAGCCATTTTCTCACCTTCCACTTTAAGGTAAATATCCCCATTTGCCTTTCCCATCCATATCTTTTCATTTTTATTCGTTACTTACATATTAAAATATTTTTTTGCACATACACATCCATCAATAAATTTAATGTTTATTTAGGTCTTTCAAAAATAGGCCCAACATTAATATCATTATTACTTGGGATATTTTTATTAATGTAGTCTTCTATGTAAAAAATTGAGGATCCAATTAATATTTGGTTATATACATCTTTGTATTGGATTTTTTTGTGGCTAAAAACAATCATCTGACATCCTGATATAATTTAAAAATAGTCTATCTAAAGAACATAAACCATTTTACCAATACATTATATTTGGAAGCCAATATTCTCTACCTCCACCTGATTCACTTTTTAACCAATGTTAAATATATTCTTTTAGTTCTATGAAATGTTTGAGTGGAGGTTACCCTTGCATAAAGTCTGGATCATCATTATATTTTTTCCACCAGATTGTGATTAGATGAGACCATAGTAGATCCTTTATTGTTACTTTGTATTCCATCATTGGTATTTCATCCATGACATGCAACCTAAACATATTTAGTTTTATAATACCCACTATATTTTGGTTTCCATCCAAAAATTATGGATCCACAAGGTATTTAAGTCATACACTTCCTCAATCAAGTATAGAGTGAATGCACTTGACCCCTCTTAACATGTTTTATAAGTGTCCATGATATGAAACAAAGAAAATGTGTCTAATTTACATAATGATGTTGCTAATCTACCAAAATTCCCATCTATATCCTCATGAGTATGTCCTAGTGGAAGGGATAGTACATACATAATATTGAATACCCTTCTTGTTGTCAACATGGATGAAAATGAAAATAGGGTATGATTCTTGTTATCACTCCAAACATTATATAATTTCAAGTGGAGGATTGGTAGCTATTATTTGAATGAAGTATTTTTATAAGTAACACTAATTTATTTATAATGGGAAATTTTATCTTTTTACCCTTTGAATTTTTTATGCACTTCATTTTATAATAGTGCATCATGCAATGGATATTCTAGATGATCCGCTACTATTATATAATAAATCCCCATATTCATCAGTGACTAGTTCTTTGAGCTTCCTATGATATAAATCCAATGATGTCACTATATAATTTTCTCCACATTTAAAAAATGGTATGCTAAACTGTAAAAAACTTCCAATCTTGTGTCCATGTGTGAGCATACCAGTCAAAGTAATTGGGAGGTTCATAATATTACTTAATGACTTACATTTTTTATTCATCTTTAGTATGGAAGTTTTCAATTTTTCCATTTTATCATGTAAAATAATTAATAATCCTTGATTTTTTCCTTAGACTTCAATATGTGGGAATAATAATGTGCATGATAGTTTTGAGTTTATTCATTATTACATTTTTCTTCCTCTTCAAGTTTTGAAGTGCTTCTAAGAATCTGGTGGCTCTATGTTTGTTCTACAGATTTTCACACTTGGATTTTTTTTGAAATTGAAACATGTTAAAAAATTTCATTCATTATGCTACTGAATTTTATCTATTAAATACGAAGAAGACTCAAAACTCTAAGCTCATTATTACATTTATTCAAATTCAATTGTGGGTATATAATGCAAGATATAGTATTTGAGGAACTTTGACTCCATATTGTCCTAAAGAACAAGTTAAATATGAATAATTATATAAATTTGTCTCAATCATTATTGATGTAAAAATAATTGTTGTGGTAATATTAAACCTTTATTTCTCTTTCCCAGTGTTACCATTTACATTGGCTAGTCACCATTTATCAAGTCACATTTATGAATGTAAATAGTGCTTCTTAGGTACCCATAATCTTTGTGCAAAACATTTTGATAGATGTCTTTCCCATCATATTTCATTTTATGTACCTTCATAGATACATCACCAACATTAAAGATAAAATTTATTATTTTTGCATCTAACACAAACTTCTTTTTGGCCTCTTCATTCATGGATCTAGTTTTGTACCATAGAAAATTGATTGAAGAAATAGACAAATTTTCAATAAAATATAATTTATATTAATGATATTCCATATTTTCAACTTCGTCTAAAAATATTGACCATTTTGTATCCTGATCAAAATTTTAATATAATGATCTGGGTATAGTGGAATTCAATTTTGACATTTTTTAGCATTGTAGGGTATTTTGATCACATTTGTGGAATGATTTTAATTTTTATTATTAAAGTAAACTATATATACCAATTTTTTTATCACTCTTCTAATACATCCCACATTTTGAACTAAACCTATTATGGAACTTCTTTGAATCCAAAATCCATTGAAGAACCATCTGTGTTGGCCTATTTTGAAGTGGGCCATTGTACAAGAGATCCTTTAGATAGGTAACATCCTTTTTAAGAAGGTTAAATATTCTATCTACATGCACACTAAATCTATTAACATCTAATCCATTAAATTATACCATATCTCCTTAAATTACATTTTTTATGTTCCTTTTGCAACATATTTACTTACAGATGAGCAAAGATGGATAAATTTGACACCAATGCCTATGAAATTAAAATTTTGTTCACCACCACATACAAGGGATTGAAAATCCAAATAATCACTCCATTTAACCTTTAGGATGCTCCTTGTTTCACTAAAAACTATTTTTTAACTAGCCAAGCTATTAATTTATCTAGTTTTAGAAAATTTGAGCATTCAAGATAATAATTTTCCACATTTTATACCATCACACCAAAACATAGGGGTCTCAATCTCTCTTCATAAATTTTATTATCTTCTAGCACATGAGTTATAAATCATCAAACTATGTCATAATTTCTACAAGAACATTTATGTTTGAAAACTACATTGTTTGTAACAAAATAATTTCTATCTTTAGGCCCTATATTAATCCAGGTGCTTTTAGTATCATCATTTTAATTTCCCTCTATTTACATGATATAACTATCATCCTTAGGTGCACTATATATATTATCACTATAAATTATTAGAACTGATGAAATTATTTTCTTTGACAATTCCCTCTCTTCCCAATAAATGTATTATCCTTTATTCTTGACATATTCCAAAGTTTCAAATTCATCAACTAAAAATGGAAATTTTACTTTTCCATCCAATGTCATGTTAACATTGATAGAAACAAATCCTCTTCCCACATCTCTACATTGTATTCTCCTCATACTTGAATACACACTTCCCTCTACTCATTTGGTGACTTTTGAACACAAATCCACAATATCATACTCTTAAAATGTAAGAGACATCGATGTTATAGTACACAAAAAATGATGTGAGATTTAAAAATATATAAAACCATATCATATCATAAAAAAATAAAAAAATAAACATCAATGTAAGATGAAATTAAAGCTACAAATTATATTAATATAAATGTAATATAGTGATTGACTTCACTTATTATCCAAAATATCTAATATTTTATAATATTAGTCAATAAAGGTGCTTGATTTCACTTAATATTATTCTAACATTCATAAAGTTTGACATGCATAATTGTTGAAAGTTGTTTTTAGGTCTCAAAACATAGGTTCCTCCTAGGAAAAAATTGAAACCGTTATTTCTTCCCAGTTTTTTCCATTGAGTAGACCATGTCTAAATGATGAATTTTGAATTTAAACACTTACCCTAAAAATTTAATGTTGAGCCTCCATTTTGAAAATTTTCTTAACTATTAAGTCCTTTTATTCCACATACCAGGTCTAGTTATGATTGGGGTCATTTTCCTAATCAATCAATTTGGGGTACTTGGTGTCAATTTATGATCAAATAAATGAATTACTCTAGGAACTTGTTGGTTCTTGATGACATCAAATTCACCATCAAATATTTGATTCAATTCTAAGAATTTTGTCAATTTATAATAACTAGAATTTTGTTGATTCACTGATATAAAGTAATAAAATGTCTAAATGGAAATTTAAATGTTCCATTGAGCCTTTAGTAACTTAACATAAGCCAAATCACTACAAAAATGCCCTAAATGTATGAAAACACATGAAAAAGCTCTTACATATGAATTTGAAAGGTTTTCATTCATAATAAAAATTCTAATGAATCTTACCCTTTGTATATAGATATCTTCAGTCTTGATCCTTGTGTGAATCCATATTTTATGTTGTTAACAACCATTTAATTTGTCTTCAATAGGTAGTTATACCTTTAAATCTCTTTATTTCAATAACCTCTAAATTTGTAGACTTCTTACTTATCCATTTCCTTTGTTTGTTTTTGTTTTAAGTCCACCTATGAAATAAAAATTCTAGTTCCTTCATTATGAAAATCAACAAGTTACTGAAAACTTATATTTTAATTTCATTGAATAACATTACAATTATCATTTTCCAAATCCCTACACTAGTTTTATGATTACTATTGGTCAAACACTACATCTATGAAAACATATCTCCCCCATAACCTTTTATATAAAATACACCTTGAAATTCTCACAATAATATCCTATCATATGAATAGAATAATAAAAATGAAATATAAATATCAAGGTTTTAATAAAATATCTTTATTGCATACTAGTTTTTTAATAATCCATGATTCTAGGCTTGGATATGTCAATATGGATGATTTTTTTAATAGGATACATGATAAAAATATAATTACCATCACTCAAAGACTATTCAAGAGTGGAATAAATTTCATGGCTAGTTTACCGATATATTTTCAATGTACAGATTTGGTA
Organism: Torreya grandis; assembly: GCA_037957365.1. NCBI lineage: Eukaryota > Viridiplantae > Streptophyta > Pinopsida > Cupressales > Taxaceae > Torreya > Torreya grandis. The sequence continues at coordinate 2,779,087 of JARHVA010001352.1, read as the reverse complement.
CTTGCATGTGCTAAATATTATGGCCAATAGACCATACAATTGAAATCAGTTGATAGTGAAATAGTTACAAAACTAGACCATCAATCCATAAATGGTGTCTTTAGAATTAAATAAATATAATAGTAAATTTAAGTTGACAAATTATTTAGGTAAGTTAATTTAAAATTAAGGATGTGCTTAAAATGGTATTTTCCTAGTACTGGTTGAAAGAATAAAAGAAAAGACCATCCAAAGTGCCAATTATTTTTCATAGATCAATATTTGACAATGATTTTTTACATATAATAGAACTATTGAATATAGTGATGGGTAATTAATATATTAGAACATTACACACCTAGATATGTCTATTCATAATTATAAATTTGTTTTGGAACATAGTTTATAGATTACACCAAGATCATCAGCAATAATCTTCATAAACAATTAATCAACTTGTACTCCACCCAATGCTTCTATATGAATTAATATTTTTTATATTTTATTGAAACCATGAATAAATGGCCTATAATCACACCTAATGGATTATAATCCAACACAACTTCCATTTATGAATATTACACTTAGTTCATCTAATAAGAAAACAACATGCATTTCAAGAGAGTGAATGATGCCTTCAGTATGTTAATAATAAGGACATTGGAGGGAAGTATTTTAATGAGGATCTCCATCAAAGCTACATATCTATTCTCAAAATATGTTAGTTATTTTATTCAATTTCCAAGGTTCACATATATGAGAATTGGTGTTTTTCTTGGCTTCAAATATAAATTTATCTGATTTTCCAATCATAAAATGGATATGATTGAAGTGTGTTAGAAAAATAAAACATTCAACATGAAGTGTAAATAATATAAAGTAGTTGGAATCCCTTTTCCAATTGTTTTAATTTATTATATATGAAATAATTCATTTGATGATTAAAATTATGGAAACACATTTAGTAAGCATTAGAATCCATTTCTATGATTATAAGAGACTTGATTTTGATAGTAAAGGTTATGTGGAGGCTGAATTATGACTAGGAACAAGCTACAAACATATTATAGATATGTGTTATAGGTACAATCACTAAGAAAGGTGGGGGGGCGGTGAATCAGTGATCCTAGATATTAAAATTTCAATCCTTTCAAACTATTAGCATAAATCAACTTGATCAAGCAACATTAACAAGAGAGCTCATTCACTCAATACAAACACAAGATCAAATACACAACACATAGTTCCTATGGGAAACCCTCATGGGGAATAAAACATAATATCAAGCCTAAAATGCATGCACTACGTATCCTATAAGAGATTACAAATAAGAGACTAGTTGAGTACTTTAGACCAAAAACCTTGATCAAGTCCTTCTCACCAAATGCCTTTAGTGAAACAAGTGTTTCACAAGGATAAACTACCCCTAAGGAATATCAAGTCCTTTAGACCCTCCTTTTAAATAAACACCTCCACCTTAGAACTGATGTCTTTAACACCTAATTATGGATCTCTTATTATCTAACCCTTGCATAAACTCCCTTTCTATCTCATACAAGCTTCTCACATAGGCATGCCACAAATTCTTTCCTTCTTCACTTAAACTAT
>JARHVA010001352.1:2625000-2772500 GCA_037957365.1 Torreya grandis | reverse complement strand
AACTTAACTTTGTTCACACCTTTTGACTAATGACCCCCATCATAGGTCCATGAAAAATCATTTATAATAGGTCTCTTATAGTATCTATATTTATGCCCAAATTTATTACAAGTATAGTAGTAACCTTTAAAATTTACATACCTCATGGCATTTGGTTGTCTGACCTGATTTATTTTCATTCTACTAGCACCTTCATTCCTTATCTGATGATTTTTCTTTAAATTATTAATATCCATGTTCACATTATTCCTCTTATTATCTTTATTTGAATTATATAGTTCTTATTTATAGCCAATACTAGTCTTATCACTTGCATTCTCTTGACCACTCAAAATATTGTCTAGATCACTTGAGCTCTTTTCAAATTTCATAAATGATTTCACTTTACTAGATGTCTTATCTAACTCAACTTTTAATGACTCATTTTCAATTACATACCTGTAACACTCATGTTATTTGTATTCTAGGATTTTAGATAGGATTTATAATTGATAACTAAGATGCTTTACCATATCTTCATGCTCCTTGGCATCTTCATTCATTTTTACCTCAAATACACTGAATTATTCCTCATATCTTTAAGTTGAGACTTCATATTTTTGTTAATCTTCTTCTCAATATTTAATTCTTCAAGAGCATTTATCAATGAATTATCATAGTCCATCTCATCTTCATCTTCATCTAAATAACTCAAAGTAGACTCTTTTTGATGTGAGAAACTACATTCTTCAGCCATGAAGAAGGCTTCATCTTCAGTAGGACCATCATCTTTATGATCATACTCTAAGTCATTGACTTCACTCTCATCTGATGAGCTATAATATTCTTTGGTGTAGATATTCTTCTTGTCCTTGAAATACTTATTCTTTGTCTTCATTTTAGTCTTTAAAATTTCTTCCTTCTTTGGTGGTATATCATCATTTACTCTCATCTCATAAGCAGTAAGGGTGACATGTAATTGATCCATCTTAAACTGAGTAAGATCATGACTTTATTCTATAGCAAATACTTTTGGATCAAACTTTAGGGATAGAGACCTCAATAATTTTTGAAATATAGTAGACTCTTCAAGTTTCTCTCTAAGACCTCTGATGATGTCCATAATCTCATAAACTCTTTGTAAAAAGGATGCCACAAGAATCTTTTTCCTTCATCTTGAGACTTTCAAATTATCTCTTTTGAATCTAAAACTTATCAAGCTTGACATTTGAATCTCCTTCATAAATGATCTAAATTTTATCCCATATCTCTTTATTATATTTATAATGGATTACCTTGGTGAACTCAGTCTTTGTAAGACCATAAGTGATGGCATTCATTGCCTTAGAATTATTCTCAAACAACTTTTGATCTGTAGCACTAGATGGAGTAGTAAGAATAACATGACCATCCACAAAAAATTACCATATATCAAACCTGAGGGACATAATGTATGTTCTCATCCTTGCACTCTAAAAATAATAATTGGATCCATTGAACATCAGTGTTTTCTTAGTGGATAAACCTCCTTGATGATTACCTATATTGTACTTTAGATCACCTTCAAGCTATTGAGCCTTTATCAAAGGACCTACTTTTATACCAATTTTTAGAGGTATAATAATTGAGATGAGGGTGAATCAGTGATCCCATATATTAAAATTTCAATCCTTTCAAACTATTATCATAAATCAAATTAATCAAGTAACATTAACAAGAGAGATCACTCACTCAATGCAAATATAAGATCAAACACACAACACATAGTTCCTATGGGAAACCCTCATGGGGAATAAAACCCACTCTAAGGCATGTAACACATGGAATAATTTTCCTATAAGATATTATAAACAAGATACTGGTCAAGTCTTTTAGACTAAAAACCTTGATCAAGTCCTCCTAACCAAAAGGCCTTTAGTGAAACACCTATTTCACAAAGAGCAACTATCCCTAAGGAAGATCAAATCTTTTACACCCTCTTTTTAAATGAACACCTCCACCTTAGAAATGATTTATTCAACACCTGATGATGGATCTTTGATTATCTAACCCCTACACAAACTCCCTTTCTATCTCATGCAAGCCTCTCACATAGGCATGTCATAAACTCTCTCTTTCTTCACTCAAACTATCCTCATTTGCACACTCAAACCTCTTCACATATCCTTAAACTAAAAATATGAAAGATAACTTTTTTATCATAAAAATATGACATTAAATTCATATACTTAGTCAAAAAATTACTCTGCACATTAAGTAATTCAATAGGCACACTACCTATCCTTTATTCTTCACTTCAATACATACTCCACACCTATAAGCCTCTCTCAAGTCTCAAAAATATTGAGATCATCATATTTTATTTCAATATTTATAGAGAATTAATGAATTATCAATTCCAAAATATTCCTTATTGGCCACAACACATGCCTTCACCCTTAAGGCATCTTACATGGGTCATAATTAAGCAAAACTCTCTTTCAAATAAGCCTAAGTCACCTTTTAGGTCCTATGATAACCCACTCACCTATTTGATACTTATTAAATAAAAATAATAACACAATACCACTTTAAAATACTGGTTAAAATCCTTATTTCCCCTTATACATCTTTAAATGATCACAATCAACTTTTCTCACATCTGTGTATGCTCAATCAACTCAAACTATAACCTTGTATATAGGAGCACCATGAACCAACATATAATAAACTTCTTAAGCACATTTTTCATACTCAATATAGATTTATCACATATATAAAATCCATATATATGATACTCATTTAGTCTACAACACTTTCCAATATCCAAGACATCATGAAACATCGAAACAACATCAATACAAGCTCAACTATCCTTCTCTGGTCACTTGCAAAGAATTCATGAATACATAGTAAAATTTGAACCTCAATATATTTTATTATACACAATTTAATATCTTAAAATATATATTTCAATATGTGCCTTGGATTCCTCTATAAATTCTCTTTTTACACCATGAGTAAATTCTACTTGTATCAAAAGTTATAGCCAAAATACATAACACTAGTTTTTCCCTTTATAAATTTGAATATTTAAATGCGAAAGATCACTATTAAACTCAATCACTTAAAAAATATCTCATTCCCTCAATTATTATATTAATCATGCACAATAAATATTATTATAATTAACTCAATCTTTAACTTTCATCACTCTTTTTGATATCTTCATCTTGATTATTTGACTTAATGCACTCCATCGATCTCTTGTACGTAACTCAGTATTTATCTATGCTAAACATTAGACACCTTAAATTCATGTCACTCGATATGCACCATTGATATATATATATATATATATATATATATATATATATATATATATATATATATATATATATATATATTAACATCCTCTCATAATTTTATCTTGGAATATCTCAATATTTATCTCTAATTTATGTTAAACTTCAAATAGTTTACCTAATCTTGTTCAATCTTGTAATCTTGACTCAATGCACACCATCAATCTCTACAGATCAGCTAGGTCCTTATCATGAAAATCACATTATTATATAAATATTTATGATCTCCCATGATCTATAGGATATCCATTTGGTCTTAATTTTTACCCTTCACAAATTTGGCTAAGTACAGGGACCATTGCAAATTACCTAGAAAGCCACTTTGCTCCTTAATAACTTTTGCCTCGATCAATATCACACCCTAAAAATTGATCCATATGATCTCCTCAAATATTTTAATCCAAACATGTGTTAATATTCTCTTAAAACCTTCACATTTGTTAGATATAACTCCATTAATATGCTCATTTAGTGTTTTCTACCATAAAGCCAACTATACCAAGAACTGTCCAGAAGACCACCTTTGTACATGCATATATTTTGATGCAATTCATTGCATGATATAAAATTTATTAAAAATAAAATAGGCACAAAATTTAACAAACCCATATGATCATTTTCTCCTCACACCTTTACACATGTGAAATATGACATCACCAAACTACTTACTTGGATCTTTCTTACCTCATGCAAATTTGGATATGGGAAAACACTATCAAACTACTTGGGAGCCCAAATTTTCACTTTAATATCTTATTTTGTGCTTCATTTCATGACCTAAAATATATTTCATATAAATTAGGCTTAAATTTTATCACAACCATACGACCAACTCTCCCTGATTCATCCACATGTGGTAATAGTGATGTCAAAAAATTACCTACTCAAATTTTTTGCCATTGAACCCAAAATGTCTAGAATAAAACAATGAGCTACCAGATGAATTCCAATTATGAACATAAGCCCTAAAATAATATAATAAATCATATGTGACCTATTTCACATCTTTAAATCATCATATTCATCTTTAATCATCTCAACCATGCCAAAATTGAAGATCAACCAAGCACATTACACACTTTGTCATTGTCACTTAGACTGTAAATTCAATTCATCCACTCACTTGAATACCTCCATGACATCACCATGACATCATTGAAAACTCTCCAATAATATGGGATATTAGTGTAAATATTATGAGAATTATATTGAAGTAAGGAAATGAGATTGGATGAGAATGACTTCTGGCCAACTAAATTCCTATAGACTGGAATGGCTCACTTAGGGCATTGTAGATATTGAGAGTGATTTGATTGACCATAATTATGAAAATCAAACACAATTTATCCAAGACTAATAAATTATTCTATAAAAGAGTTATCTGACTTGGAGGAGCTGGCCAAAGTTATCTTACAAAGATCCCAAGATTAGTTTATGAATATGGTAACTATGCACATAATAAAAATATGTTAAACAAAACGAGAAGGCTCTTTTATGAAGCTATTGAAATAGTTGACTTTATCTGGACCATCTACTCAATTATTTTTATATGTAATATGTAGTCCAAGAACAACTAGTTGATTTGATGGAAAATATCCAACAAAAATCAAGCACCAAATAAGGTGTGTGGTGATGATGCAACACTTAGGAATAAATTTTAAATCAAGATGCCTCCACCATATCCATTGAAATTAAATATTGATAATGCCTCCATAAATTTTGAGCATTAACCTTTAATACATAATAATACACAATATTTTATTGCATCCAACATAGATACAATACATATTCTAATTGTGAATTCCACTTATCCACCCATAATTCCATCCCATCCTCTTAGATTGCCTCCTCAAGTGTACATGTATGATCCACCTCTCATTCCATCTCCTACAGATGTGCACTCTCCAACTCCTTCTCCTCCTCATGCTCCTCATCATCTTCATTTTATTTCTCCTTCACCTACTCATTCTCCAACTTGTATCCTTGTTCCCTTACAAATTAGACCATTTTGGAGGTCTTTGGAATTTTATAAATTCTACTCAATAATTAACTCTTATTTCTACCACTAGTAACACTAATTCATGGATGGTTGTTTCCTTAGTTTAGTGCACCCTCTCTTTGAATCTAGCGATTGGTAACAAATAAAATAAGGTTTCCAAGGATATTATTCCTAGCTTTGATGTGGTTACCAATTTTTTGAAAATAACCCCTTCACTAGTGAAAACCAAAACCACTTTAAGGATTATGATAGATTATTCCACAAGTGATCAATATATTGAAATTTTAAAACCAAATGTAAATAATAATGATGATGACATGACTACATTAGATTATAGTATAACTCAAATAGACCTAGGCCCATCAACTCATGAAGGAAATATCAATAATTTTCAAGTGTCTACTACCAAGTTGATTCATATGACCAAGGAAGAGGAACAAACCAAGGCATAACTTGAAGAAAAAATTCATACTATATTTCCTATTTAAATTACATTATTGATTAAAGTAAGGAAACTCTTTATTTATGTTCTTTCACCTCAATAAAACCATAACCCTCCATTGACAGTGTTGATAAAGAGACCATGTCCATAATTGGTGAATATCATATTTGCAGAAAGTAATAGAAAACTGGGTTAAATAAGTAAATCTAAATGGTCTAAAACTTATTGAAGAAACTAGGAAAGCCTATGATGTAATAAGATAAGGAAAACATCAATGGTGAAATTTATCAAATGGAAATTGAAAAAAAATTATGGCATAAAGTAATCATCGATTTTCAAGAAATGGCCTTAACAAGTGAGAAGCGACCAATTTCTAAAAAAAAAATCTCTAAAGTTGAAGAAATTTCTTATGTTTAGGTGAAAAGTGTAGAATGGAAATTGAATGTTTGGTTTAAGAAGCTAAATAAAATATTGAGGACTATCATAGTATCATAAATATTTGTGATTACATCAAATCCAAGATAAGGGTAGAAATATGGTTTATTCATGTTGAACTGAGGAAATAAGGATAAATTGAACTCCTCATTATCATTGAGATGAAATAGAATTTTCCAAAGATGATCAAAGAAGAGTTATTTAACAAAGATGTTTTCAACTTAGAAGCTATGAATAAAATATATGACATTATTATGTACTTCTAGAGTGTAATTAAAATATGCTATGATATATCAACCAAAACAATGAAACAAAGGAGGTAGTGAGAACATGGTTGATATGTCTTTAAATCATAATTATACCAAAGAACATGGGAATTTATAAGGATGTAAACACATTTAGATTATAAAATTTGAAGGCTTATAAAAAAATCCACAGAAAAAGTAGATACCAACTAAAAATTATCTTGCATCTCCAAGTGAGAAGACTTCTCTCCCTTCATAACTTTGTCTAGGATCCTATTCTATTTTATCATTACTCATGGAATACTTATTATTTGGACAAATTATTTGCTTTATTTTGGGAATAACAAGGACTTTATATGTATGGTTTCAATTCATTATAGTTTTTTAATTTTATGATTAGATGAAATTAAATATTAGAGTTGTTCTATATTGTTGGCATATAATGCTTATATTATCTATCTAAGGATTAATTAAAAATTGGTATAATATGTTTTATCCATATATTAACTTGAAAATAATACTTTAATATTTTTTATATTATTACCTTATAATTCCCTTGACATTATTATTAAGGTTAAGTTTTCATTAATATAAAATGGTATATGAGGGCTTGCATGGATATAAATCTAGTTTGACAAACTATATAAATATTCATGAAATAAATATCTTACAACCACGTATTATTTTATGTTTGGTACAAAAACACATTGTATTGTATTTAGTATAATAGTAACATATATAAACCATCATTTGACCAACTTCTATTAAAAATTATTGTTTAATGGATTTGCTCTTGGATATTCAAAAACTTAATTGATAAGATTTTTCTTTGATATTTTTATGGAGTAAATCTCAATGGATTCAAATTTGAAACAATTTATTTTGTGTATATTAAAAAATGCACCAATTTTTTCTTTTTTGTGTATTTGACTTGAATGGTGTTTTAATTCATATAGTTCATATAAAAGAGGTTTTTATAAATAATATCAATATATCATGGGCTATTGAGTTCCAAACAAAATACTTCTTCCTTCAACCAAACTTAAGGGATTTTTTACACATATATTTATGTATTTTAAAAATTGGTATATATACATTAGATAATTATAAAAAGGTAAACAACTTAATGATCTAATTTGTTCAAGAAAAAACATTGACATTAAATAACTTTGAATTTATATATACCTAAGAAGATTGTGAATTAGTTCACCAAGATGATTAAAAAGGTTTTGGAAACCTGATAATATTTTTCAAACCACTTAAGTTCATTTGGAAACCTAACATGGGAATGTTAATTGATGACTCTCATAAGATAAATATTTATAATGATAAGGGTAATTATATCATCATAAAGAAATTTAATAATTATTTATATGAGGACAAGTAATTGATGCATGAATTATGGATGATGTTGTTATGCATAAAAGATGCCACAAATGTAAGGAAAATAATAAATAGATTTCATTGATCAATATAATGTTTAAATTAATACATGGAATTATTATTCTATTAGAATAAGAATTCTTAGTTATGAAGTAGCTATACATATATGTATCAGGTTTAATACATTATGTGAGAATACTTACCTTGATTATTAATTCATGTTGTGAATAATTATTGTTTTTGTGTTTATTCTAATTTCACTCAAAGACAAGTTTTTAAGGTCATAATTAATGTTAAATGGGTCATTATCATTTTATTTTAGATTTCAATATAACATGGTAACAATATACTAGATATGATATATATATATATATATATATATATATATATATATATATATATATATATATATATATATATGAATTGATTTATCTTAACATTGAGGTAAATTAAGGTCAAATTATGGAGTTGGAAAATTATATAATGAAACATGTGGGAATTAATTTTGACTCATGGTATAAAATATAAAGTAAATATGATGTAGTTAGGGTTAGGGATCTTAATTAATAAATGTCTTAAACCATGTAACCATTAGAATATTTAGTGGAAATTTAAATAAAATGTAAAAAAACTCAAATATCTATTTATTTTTCAACCAAAGGAAATACAACATACATAATAACATAAAACACTATAGTCTCATAATAAGATGCACTAGAACATGAGATCTATAGGTTTTAGCTCTGCTAACTCATAGTCTTTGAAAAATAACCTCTCAGATCTAATCACTATCCAATATCTAACTTTAAGAGTCCCTTAGTAAAATTATAGGGGTATTTATATATAGATGTAAGACCCACATATTTACATTAATTAAATTTACCCCACTAATAACATTAACCTACTTTAGTGATTCAAAAACCTTAAATGTCACAAATATTAAATTTATTCACATTTCAAATGAAAAAACACACATTATAACTTAATTCATAAAAAAATAGGCCAAAAACATTATTAAATGAATCTTTGTAATCTTGAATAACTTTCATAATAAAATTTCATTCAATCAATAATGGTTCCAAATACATAGAAATCTATACAACATCACATGTCCTTAAAATTAGCAAAATATGTACCATGACTCATTTTATTGCTTAAGGATGATAAGTAACATTAATGATATTCTTAAATGATCTAAAAATTGATGAAAAACTTTCACAACAAATAAAAATTACCCCAAGAAATCTCTCATATTGCTTTGGCATTATAGTGAAGAATATCTCAAACAAATATTTTTGCTTTAAATAAGTGTCACAGACTGATAGAAACATATATAAAACCTATGAAAATATACACAATAATATAATATTCTTAAAACATCTCACTTTAGGTCTCTGAAACTAAATTAGATATAACTTTACAATAAAATATACATGGATTATTATAGATGCATGTTTGCTCACCAGGAACACAAAACTACACTTTATTAGGTGATCACAAAGTTTAATGAAAAAAACACAAATATTAGCAAGCAAAATAATAATATTTTCATAAAATCATTAAAAAAACATATTTGTGATAAGAAACCTTATGGAACACAACACTTAGACAAATTCATAAACTAACATTTTTTTGTTCATGTAAGATTGGTCATGAAACTAAATGTGCCTACATCATTCACCTTGGGTAAGAAAAAGAAACATGTGCTCCTGATCATGTTAATTTTAATAAATATTATAATGGTATTCCTTATTTAATAGATTCAATGTACTAATCCACATCGCATCTTTCATGTCTCGACCTTTCCTCTTTACCATATATTCCTTATATTCCTTCTTCCTTGTTTTTCCGATTCACATGTCAATAACCTCTTCCATTTATTTATGTTGTTTCTTAGGAATATAAAATCTCTAATTTGTTTATTCAAAATTATTTTTACTTGCACAATATTCCCCATTTTTATCTAAATGGGACTCTATTTTTCTTGAGTAATTTGAATGTTACCATATCTATTTTGTAAGGACCTTTCATGTTCAAAAATATTACTTGGGAATGGACATGGCCTCTTTGTTTTCTTGAGTCAAGTCAGCCACAATTTAATCTTGAGTTTAGGAACTTAGTTATTTTATTGATTTTTTTGCAAAGTCTAAGACTTTATTTTACCTGAGCTGCTTTCACACATCATTGCCTAATTTATTTTAGTCTTGTGCTAATATTCACATAATTCTAAGTCTTTTTAGAGACCTTGGGCCCCAAATACGTGCCAAATGGCACAAACCCAAGATCCCATGAGATCAGAGGGATCAACCAAAAAATTTAGCATCCTAATAGTCTTGAGGCTCTGAGGTTCCTAGAAGCTTCCATGTGGAATCTTTTTTGGCATTCAAGACCTCAAAATATTGAAATATTATGTAAAGGATTAATAGTCTTGAGGTCATGATCTTCTGATAAGATTCCATGTGGTGAATTTATATAAATTTAGGACCTCAAAATGGAAACTAGACCCAAAGACCCAACTATTTAAGACAATGAAATTTGGCACTACATTGTACCCCAATCCAAAGACTCAATTTGACAAGGGGATACCATGTGGCACCTTAATGACATTAGACTTTCCTTGATTTAAAATTTGATAGGGGCCTATGATCACTCAAATGGTAAAATTTCAACCTTTAATACCATTGAAAATGTTCCCTGTGGCACTCAGTGAGCTTAAAACTAATGTATGTCTTAGATGCCAAAGCTATCAAGGTGTTATTTTATAAAATATGCTTAGTCTTGATGAATGGATGATTTATATATTTTTTATAATCTCTGAGAGAGGCCTGTGTTAGTAGAGGTTACTTATAAAACATAACATGCTAAGGATGAATATAGATAAGTCTTATTCAAGTGCATAGTATAGTGAAGAGAATTCATATCTAACAAGGTAGATAGAAACATAATAGAGATGACTTGTCATATAGTAGATAGGAATTAATATTAACTAGTACTTAATTAAGGTTTACAGAGCATTTAGAGTAAAATTAGATATAATTAAGCCAAAAATTAAATATGATAGTTTATATAAGGAAAAAAATAAGAAATACAATAGGTAACCATAACCAAATAGTCTATATTTATCTCAAAAAAGGTTCACCATCTTCTTCATACATGTATATATATTTATAGTCATTTACAATCCCTGACTATTCACATTCTTCTCATACTTTATAACTAAAAGAGGAGACTATTAATCTTCTATATTTTTACAATTCATAGAGGATAGGAAAAAATACATATAGCCAACAACTGAATATATAACTCATGAATATATAAAGAATATCTTAAATAGCTTTACTTATCTATTTTCTTCTCCCAACACTTCCCCAAACTTAAAATGTTGTCTCATCCTGAGATAATGTCACATCATCATCTAATGGTGTGTTTAAGGTAGAAGATAAATAAATGGTTAGACTATTAAGAGTCACAATAATCTCTCAAGGCACCATTTTTGGTTTTCACCTTTTCCACACTACTTAGTTTCCCTTTTGTGTTTTCAACTAAGTAGCATACCAACCTACCACCCTTTTGAGTTTTTAATAAGATGGCATAACCATATGTCTACACTTTATGGGTTTTTCTTGTTATTTTACTTATCAAATGTTGTTAATGAGATAATCTACAAAAAAATATACAAAAAAAATAAACACACACAAAACATGTAAAAATAGGGAAATCCTAATATACTTGGTACTACTCAACACCCACTCAATTTGAAAAATGAGATCAATAAACTATTGGTGGTAGGAATTAATCCTAAAACCATTTAACCACCATGGTAAAATATTTCCTTGAATATATCTTAAAACCATGGTTTCTTACTATGTTATGTCATGTATAATGTAGGGCCATTTCCATCGTATCTATAACTTGCCTAGAAATGCTCTGAAATGACTATCATACAATAAGATTGGTTCATATTTATGAAATTGTTTTTTTCATGAGTTCCTATCATGCCATGATTTCTAGATCTACTTATGGACTTCCTACATCTAGGCTACTTTACAGCTAAACTCATCCATCTAATTTATTTCAAGGAGCTAATTAATCAGAGACTCATGATCTCTGAGCTGTATGACCATGGCAATGCATAGGTTGGGTATTAAGTATTCCATTGGCATGACTATTTTAAGACCATACACCAAATATAATTACATAAATCTTATATCTCTTTTTTAATATGTGTGATATTCCCATAAAATCATAGGAATGTGATCTTCCCAATCATCTTGCTTGATGTCACAGATCTTTGTTAGCATTTTATTGGAAGCTTCAGCTTGGCCATTGGCCTATGGATGATATGCAGTTATTTTGTGATGAGAGATCATATATTCCTTAATTAGAACTGTGATTGTGTTATTCAAAAAGTATGTTCCTCTATAACTGACTAACTTTATAGGGCATCTAAACCTGGTAATGATATTTCCATATAGAAACTTGGCTATGTCCTTTGCACCATAGCTAGGTGTTGTATCATCTTCAACCCACTTAGTAAAATAGTCCATCACAATAATGATATGAATTTCTTTGCTGAAATTTATATATAGGTTAATAGGTATAACAAATTCAATACCCTGATATTCAAAAGGCTACTCAACTAACAAAGGTTGCAAATTCATGTCATATTTCTATAATGGTTTACCCATGCATTGGTAGACATTATAGTGTTTCATAACTCTATGTACATCCTAGAATAGATTTGGCCACCATAATCCAATTTTTAATAACTTTATAGTCATGGATTATCCCATAAAATCTTCTTACAACTCCTTGATGACCTTCCTCTAAAAATTAAGGTCGTTCATGTTCTATAATAACCCTGCATAGAACTTCATCCTTCCCTAAGTGATACATTTTAATCTAAACAATATTAAAGAATAGTTAAACATCTATATAATTCTAATACATCAAAACACCAAGAGTGTAACATGTGTAATCCATGCAACCTAATGGGTGTTATCTATATAGGCCAATAGGTGTTTATGGTGTAGTTATTAGAATTTGCCTATTCTATAGAGTTTAACTATTTATCCATGAATATTATGATTCTCACAGTGTCTTTCACTTCATAAATAAATTTTCCCTTTGAAATGTATAAGTTCATGCCTATGATGGTGGCATCATGTGTAGTTTAGATCTTGATAATGGTATATGGTAGGGATCTAGTAACAAAATACTTCTTATCATGCTCTTGATAGTGCATAGGGAAGACTCCTTGTTCGAAGAAATTGGCAATGGCTTCAAAAAATTTAAGAATCATAGAGACACAAAAGAGGTGAGCATCAGGAGAGTCTTCTTTTAATTCTTCTATATCTTCACCATTTGAAATAGGACTGAGATTGTCTGGTCCTACATTTTCTCTTCCTAACTTTACATTTATGTAGAATTGAAACTCTTGAAACAACATCAACCATCAATAAATATGTTTGTCTAGTATTAGCTTGTTAACAAGGTATTGCATAGCTTGATGATAAATAAATACTTAAAATGGTGTGGCAAGAAGATAATTTCATAATTTTTGAAGTGAAAACATGATGGCTAATGCTTCTCACTTAGTGGTTGTGTAGTTTTTCTAAACATCAGACAGTTTCCAACTAGCAAAATAAATAGGATGGTCAAGTCCACCACCTCCTAGCTACACATGCATAGAACTAAATGTGATACCTAAAGCATCTACATGTACATAAAAAGGCTTGTTCCAATCTATAAAAACAAGTATGGTTATAGTAACCAATCTTTGCTTTATCTTAATAAAAGCTATTTGGCATTTGGAAGTCTAAACAAATTTCACATTCTTACATAGTAAGGACTCTAATGGAGATGGAATATATACATAACCATTTATAAAATTATGATAGTATCTTGTATGCCCCATAAAAGAGCACACTTTAGTGGAAATGATAGGTGGAGGCATAATTAAGCCGACTATGGTTTTCCCTAATCTACTAGAATACCTTTATTTCATATGACATGTCCAAGTAAAATAACCAAAGGGTGTAAAAAATAAACATTTATTAAAATTCAAAGTGATGCATAGAGCTCGACATCATTCCAATATTAAACACAAATTAGACAAATGTTCTTTAAATAAGGACAAGACTACCCAATCATCAAGTTAAACTTCCAAGAAGTCAAGAATGAAATCCTTAAATGTCGTAACCACTACATGAGAAAATACCATAGGTGCATTCTTAAGTCCAAAAGGCATGACCTTATATGCAAAATAACCCCATTCCATTACAATTTTTTTTTGTCTCTATATTATTCTATGATTGGTATATGATGATATCCATTAAAACCATTTGTGAATAATAAACTTCATGTCCTATGATAGACTCTAAAACTTTATCTGTAAATGGAATTGGGAATGAATCATTGACACAAGCATTATTAAAAATGTGACAATCCCCACATACTCAAATTTATCCTATTTTATTAGCATGGACTACCATGGGTCTTACCCAATCTACCTTTTATATCAGATAGATGATTCGTACATCTTGAATTTTATCTAATTGAGCCTTTATTTTCATCTTCATATTTGGATTGAGATTTTATGACCGCTTCTTTGCAATCCATACACACTCCTTTACTTCAATATGCATCTCACCAAGACATGGTTAAAAACCTTAGACCTATAAAAATTATGGGAAAAACATATTGATAATCCCTCATAAGTTTTATAAATTCAAAAAAATTAGCATCCATCTAATAGTCATCGATGTTTGCCAATTTTGAGACATCTTCTATCCTAATGTTTATAACATGATTTTTGAGAATTTATTGATAAATGTTGAGATTTTCTTCATCAATATATTTTTGTAGGATTTTTTTTCCTTCTTATTTAGGAATTTATATGTTGTATAGCTTATCTTATTTAGTAGGTTTTATACCAATTTTCTTGAGTGGTTCTATAAATCATTTTGGTTTAAATAAATCACTCAAAACTAGGTCACCATTAGAATCAAAATCCTCAATGTCTTCTGCCTCAACTTGTATGCAGTGACATGGTTGTGTCAAAGATTATTCTTTATTATTATCAACTTTATACATTTTTAATTATGTATTACGATTAGTGGCAATGTTATTTTGCATAGTGGATTCTATTGTAGTACTTAAATCTTCTGCAAAACCATGGCATAAGAAGTATTTGATTTTCTATAGTGCATTGTGAACTAGAGGAATTACATCTTCAAAAACAAAGGTTTTTATAAAATCAATTTACACTTGTGCCCAATGCTTATTTTCCCTTATGCGTTCTTGGTGTATGTTCCATGTTGTTGGTAATAGAGTAAGTGTATAATGGAAAATATGAATCCATTACTTTGGTGCCACACATTCCTCATTCTAGACTTTAACACATTTATGTATATGAATTTTAAGACACTCACCTTCTTGAAAAATTTACTAATTGGTGTGGATTAACTATGGTAGTTGGAACCTATTAATCATGAGCTTACTAGCATCATCCCACTCAAGCTAGTTATCTCGATGAGTTGCCCACCATGTCATAGAAACTTCTTTCAAGGCATAATTTAAATCATTGACCCACTAGCTATTGGTCAGTATATGAACTTGAAAGAATAGAATGAAGTCATTTATGTCCTCAATTACATAGTATATAAGAATTTGTAATTCATGTGTAAAGACCATTCACATCAGTTAGATTTCATGTTCACCTTGAGCCTAGTTAAGGAGGTGTGTGTCTAAGTCACCACTAATATATGAAGTTGTTTCCCATGGTAAATTTCCTTCCATAGTTATTTATATGTATTCATACATGTGATCATCATCTTAGTAAAAAAAGTCAACTTCTAACTGATTAGGATATTTTGTAGACATAGATGCACACTTTTTGATGACAAACTATTTTACTACCAGCTATATAAATACTAGTTTGGGCCTCCATTATTTCAATGTCTTAAGTTACTGAGTGAGTAGTGATTGAACTTGAGGTTTGGTATGTTGGTATATAAAGTTGCATTCATATACATGCATATAGTTTTGGTTTTCCTTATAATTAACCTTTATCCAACTAGTTTCTTGTGTAACATATGGAGAGTTTGGTTTGGATAGAACTATGTAATGCTTGTGTACTCTATTAAGAGGAATGACAACCACTTTATCACCTTAGTGCACCTCTAATTGGTTTTTCACCATGTTTATAGTCATCTAACCATTGTATGCCCATTTCTTACCTATGAGCAAAGGGTAATGTGTTGTTTTAATTTTCATGTTAATGAATTCAAAGTCACCTTAAAGTGTTAGTTATATAACTTTTATCTCCACATCTTATAATCTACTAACAGGCTCAAACTTTCCATAATCATCCAAACTCAAAGTTACTAGGATGTAACTCAAAACTGGTCATCAAATGGCTTCCTAGGTAGACCTAAGAATCATATTGATTGTGTTGCCAAAATTAAAGATAGTATTTGACATCTTGTAACCAACAACTTCAATGTCGATATGAGATTTAACATCATAGGGATTCTTCATTTTGACATACCAAAACAAATTTTTCATCTTTCATTTCCCATATTGCATACACTCTAGTAGATTATGTAGTAGGTTTGTGATGTTCTATGAGATATCTTCATTACACAGTATACTTAAAAGTTTTAGATTATCTGTGAGCACAATGATAAATCCATCCTAATGATTGATATGCATGATATAGACACACATTTGTACATCTATTAATATAGAATTTCCTTTGGTGGTATTGATGTTGGATGATTTTCACATCTGTACAACTTTGAATATGAGGTCCCTTTTTATAGCTAGATCTGGGTACTTATCCTATTTATATTTTTGGATCCCCTAATCTTGTGGCATTTTGAGTGGGGTAAAACCTTTTTCTACATGCTATTGTTATGTAACAACATTCAAAAACACATTTTCTTTATGTTGTGCACTCACCATATTCACATTTTGAATAGCCTTATCCTTTTGGTATTTCTCTAAGAGGGGACGATATTTTTTGTCATGCTTATTATAGATTCTATAATATGTATAGTATGACTACCTTTATGGATACATCATGAAATTTCATTAGACATGATTATTTTCTCTACACAGATAGCATTTTAAGGGAGGTCATTGATAGTTATTCCCTCTACCACCCTGGTATCCTCCTCTGTATCCACCTTGATCTCCTCCTCTATTAGATTGATATCCACTTTGATACACTCCTTATTGTTGTGTAGTGTTCCAATTTTAGTATTACTTATTATTATCTATAATCCCAAATTGCTATTTCATAGCTAGTGGGGCCCAACTTGTTGATTTCTATTGCATTATAAATGAGCTCCAAGGTGATCATATTGGTACTGAGGGGATGTAGGTGTCTAACTCAGTGAAGGAGGGGTCCATCTAGCTAGACCTTGAGGCTAATAAAATAATGAACTTAGAATCCATTATGGACTTGTCTAGGTTATAAAATCTTTATCTACCTCTAGGCCTTGGATAATCAGCTTCATCGAGGACATCTGATGTGTAGTGATGGAAAATACATTTTTAGTAGTCTTATTTAAGATCATAAGAAGCCTAATAGTTCTTCTCATCATGATTATATAGCTTTTAAAAAATGTAATATATATTATATGGGTTTTTGATATATTATTTCAGAAGGTGGCATTGAGTGGTGACATGTCCTACTACTCATTAGAGTTCACAAAATTTTGTCTTGAATTTAAGACAATGATTTATATTATGTCCTTATTTTTCACACTCCATACACCATATATTTAATTTAGGCTTATCTGCTTCATGGTATTGATCCATTTTTTCATAAAATCCTTTAATTTATTTTCAATATTAGAATTTGCAACAGGGGCTTCTCCATAATCTTCAATTTATTCTATGCATAGAGTAGCATCTCTAGCATTTACTTTTTGTATCATGCTAAGTTTACACAGTGGAAAACCTAATCTTGGAGTGAAATCCTTATACAAAATATGAAACTTCATCTTTATCTATCAAAGCAAATTCTACCTTATTCATCACGTCAGAGAATTTGTGGTCATAGTCATAGATTGATTCTCCTAAATTTTTTCATATCTCCTTTAGGTCTTATATAATCCAATTGGTGTATTTTCTTGATTTGAATTTTGTGATGAGTGAGTCCTCAATGTCTCTTAGACTTTACTAATAAAGGTCTCTTTATTATATGAACTCTAGTGCTCTACTAGTTAGTTCCCCTACTAATTCACACTTTTTGACAACTTTGTGAGTGATGCCTTTAGCTTGTAATCTCATTTTTCAAGTTAGTAGGTACTGTTCAAGATTTTTGGACCCATCAAAGTTGGATAAATTTATGAATCCTCTTGGATGAGTCATCATTTTGAATAGTATGGATGGATTCTTTTACGTGGCTATTATTAAATGAGGTTGCATTCTAAGTTATCCTACTTGTTTACTACTCTATGCACTAAAAGAATTTTTGTGCATACTTTGTTTATCTATGCTTCTTTCTTTTTTTTGTTTAGTTTCAACTAGTTATATGGCTTTAAAATCCTTCATAATAGATTTAGTATGAATTTAAGTACCCTAATGGGTCACATGTTTTGAAAATGGTCTTTCCCAACTATCACCTTCCTATTTGCCTAGATGAAAATTTCTACTAGAATATAAAATATTGTGATGTACAGAAGTGTGCTCTTTTGGTGAATTATTATTTCTTTCAACTTATTATGCACTTGAACCTATGTTTAACCTATTACTATGTTATATCCTTTTACATAATTCTTCTTCTTCTGATAATACCCTTTATTATAAATACACACTATATCTATCATCTATATGTTCTACTTCTAAATTTCTCTCACCTTCATCTTCACATGTCTCATCTTCATCTCATTATTCATCCTTTCACTCTATTTGTTGGCATTCATCATCCTTTGTATTCATTCTTCATTTATACTTTCACTCTTCACATCTTTTCACTCTTTCATCATTTAATCTACTACTCCTACTACTTTTACCTTTACTCACAGCTATTTGGGTATTCTTCTATTTATTGTATATGTTTTATTGTTGTAGTTCTCTCTATGAATCCAAAATTTTCTTCTAATTCTTCTACCCTCATTTCTCTATTCTAGATTCAATTTCAAGCTTTGCCTACTCATCTATACTTTATTCACCATCATAGACACATACCCCCATATGCTCAAAGTGACTACTCCATATTGGATGGAATAGGCACCATGGCCTTATCCACAACCAACATCTTTATCAAAAGATGTAGTTGCTATAAAAAATTTCCTCTTATTCCTCAAATAAAATGGTCCTATGTAGCTTCAAATGATATATATCCTTGTATTTAAAACTCATTGATGTATTCATCTATTGTGGTAGTAACACAGTAGTCTATTTCTCTCATCTAGTTATTTTTCAATTTTAGTAGCTAGTCTATCTTCTCTTCAGTCCAAGTAATTATTTATTTTATTCTGGTATTGAAGCAATAATATTCCAATCTTGTCAGCTAGTTAGTAGTTCATTTAATTCATACCAAAAAAAATCATATATTAATCCATAGATGTACTCCTAAATTATTTCACTTGTGGTAAGACCAATCCTTTTAGATTATTCTTTTGTGAAATTTCATACTTTTTGATCTAACCATATTTCAATGTCTCACTGCATCGGTAATCATCTTAGCATATTTTCCTCCTGAAGGAATGTTTCCATGCTCACCACATTATTGTTAAAATAGGTTCCTAATACAATAGAACATGTTAAGGATGAGGATAGATAAGTCTTATGCAAGTGCATAGGATAGTTCAGATAATTCATATTTAACAAGGAAGATAGAAACATAATAGAGATGAATTGTTCTGTGATAGATAGGAATTATGATTAACCAGTACTTAATTAAGGTTTATAGATAATTTAGAGTAAAATTATATATAATTAAGACAAAAATTAAACATGATAGTGCATGTAAGGAATAAAATAATAAATACAATAGGTAACCATAACCAAATAGTCTATATTGATCTCAACAAAAGTTCATCATCTTCTTCATACAAGCATACATATTTATAGTCATTTACAATCCCTGATTGTTCATATTATTCTCATACTTTGGCATCAAAAGAGGAGTCTATTCATCTTCCATTTTAAAAGTCATAGAGGATAGGAAAAAATACATATAGCCAACAACTGAATATACAATGCTTGAATATCTAAAGAATATCTTACACAACTTTACTTATATAAATTCTTGTCCCAATAACCTATGTGAAATTTAGGCTAATTAATGTGAATGTTTATGACCAAATAATGAAACATATTATTTATTTCTCAAATTTTATATGGAATATGTATTCATTAATAGATGTGAAAATTTATAATCTAAATGTACTTCACTATTTTATTCAAGATATAATAATAATTTTTCATCACAAATACTTCACATATAAATCACATCTAGGTTGTATTATGTTAAAAATATGATTTTGCATCAATATATTAAGTCTTAGTCTATTTTATGATTGTGTTTTGAAAAACATATAAATCTTACTTTTATACTATTTCACCTTGGTTTTTTGCAAATCACCTAATTATTTTAGAGTTTTCTACTACTTTTACTTAGCATTTTTTATCCATGTTCACTTTAATTTGATCTAAACTGACTATAAGTTTGATTTGGTTCATCTTTTACCTTATTCAATTTCATACTATGATAAAAAAAAATAAATTAAATGGATTTATCTTGTTCATTTTTCATGTCATTTTGTTATATTTCAAAAGACTTGGTCATTTTCACTTGAAATACTTAGTCATTGTTTTTTAAATCTAAATTTGTTGATTAAGCTTTTGTTTTTTTATTGAAGGTGATTAAACTCTTTTTGGTGCCATATGGAAACTTCCCATTGCTCTCGATGGCCTAGGCCTATAATAAAAATATTTCAACATAGTCAATTTTTAAAAAATTCCTTAAGCCATGTGTCAAATTTTCACTAAACAAGACTTAGTAGATTATTTGAAAAAGTTTCCCAGAGCCACATGGCATCTTTTAGCCACTCTACAAGACTTAGTCTATTTTTTTTCTCGATGGGACTCTATGTTATCAAATCTCTAGGTGAGTGGATTAGTGGTATTTTCCCATGTGTCATGATATTAGTGACCCATATCCTAGAGATTTTCATACAAGCAAAGAGCCTCCAAGCAATCAGACAAGTGGGATGATGCCACATGGTACCATACTAGCAACTTATTATCCTAAAGATGTTTGTACATATCAAATAGCCTATAGGTGAGAGGATAAGTAATATGATACCATGTGGCACCATATCAATTACCCATTATCCCATATATGTCTATATAAATTATAAATCCCTAGACAATTAGGTGAGTGGGATAACACCACATGAAAAAATTTCATTGATCCATAATCTTTAAGTGGTCTATACAAGTAAGTAGAGTGTCAAAGTGTTGGGTGAATGAGATGACACCATGTGGAAAAATATCACCTCATTGTAGTGAAGCCTAGTTAGCACAATATAAAATCCTCAATTGAGCAATAGATAAGCATGGAACAACCACATGTAAATAAACTTTCAAGAAAAAGATGCACTTGTAGGAATGTCAGGATTACCCGTGGGATCAAATGTAATGACAGTCCTAGATGTTGAGACTATTAAAACTCATGAAAAGGCCTATATTTGAATATGACTCTGAGTAAATGTCAACGTTTATATCCAAATATCAAAAAACATTCATTTTTTTCTCATATTTTTTCTAAGTTGATTATGGGATTCCTTATTCATGATTAAATGGTTTTATTTTTATTGCTTTATCATTTATTTAAAGGTTTATTACTAATATTCACCTTTTATCTTTTAGGGTCAATATTATAGTCAAATATATTAATCTAGATGAACATCATCACTAGGGAATCTAAGTCCATGACTCAAGCATAATGAATTATAATATAGGAGGAAGGCTGGACCAATTTCTTGCACAATAACAAAATGGAAGCATGAGCCAACATCAAATCAATGATATAATGACAAATGGAAATTTGATAAAAAAATGATGGATCCTAAGGCAATTAGATGAAGAATCAATTAAATTTGGCATGGGCCTTTACCAAATCATGAGCATGCCTCCATCTCAATAAAAAATTAGGACACATCCAACTATATTCCCTCAATTAGTAATGAGTATTTACAACTACCTTATTATTGGGTGGCGTTAGTGATCTTTAGAAGGACTTTCCCCTTTATTTATATATTATGCTTTGATAACCTCTCTTAAAGATGGCATTTTTATAATTAGATGATGATGTTCCTATTTGGACATTTGTGGATTGTAACAAAGACATGGGGAACTACACAATTTTATGCTTTATTAGGATAATTTCTCTTATTCCCTATTTAGTCTTGCTATTATAGAATAGTTTATTATCATTAGAGTGATTTCAATCATACCATACTATTAATCAAAATGTGTATCCTAATATTTAAATGATGTTAAGATTTTAAATCCATTTATTATGCATGTAATTGGTGGTTATGGCCTTCTCCTCTTTTCTAGTCAATTCCAGAGACTCTTGCACCATCCTTGGATTGATGTTTTGCTAAGCCTAGCTCAACCAGGGATTGGGTTTTAGTGAATGCATCCAATTAGCCATTTTAGAGAACCTCTTTAGTATTAGCAAGCCCTTTACCTTTTTTTTGCTTATATTTTTAATTTTTTTATGATAATGTGTTTATTTAGGAATGAATCAATCTAGAACTAATGGTTTATAATGATTATTGATTCATATTTTATTTATCACCATTATAATATTGTTGTATTTAGGAAATTGATAACTACTAAATAAATCAACCATTCTCTTTATATGAAAATATTAGAAGGCTTGATTTCTATTTTAGGATAACCCTATAGGTACTACTATAAAAGTGTGCATTAATTTAATAAATGTCTTAACCAAGGTGAACTACCCCCTCAATTCATTAAAATAGGTCCCTTAAAGGAATTTTTCACATTAAGTAACTTAGTGAAGACTAGTATACCAAGACATGGTAATTATAAACCTTGGGGAAGAATTTTACTCCATAAGAACTTATTCCTTTTTGAAAAGTTAGGGATTAACAACCCCTTTGCCTAATTTTTAGCTTTTGTCAAAATACCAATCATCATGTTCTAACACTAGAAAGAGGACCAAAAACCACAAGTTGTGTTCAATACCAAACTTTGGACTGAGACATTGTTAGAAAACTTCAATTCCATTAAGATAAATTGCCTCTTAAGATAAAAGCTAGAAAGATAAGCCCCTGATCCAATTTTTTTGGGAATAACTTTGAGTTTTTTTATCTTACTGTAGACACTCAAAAACTACATAGTTTTAGATGTATAAATGCCTTGAACCCCTACCCAACATTGAGGCTAGTTGACCACCTAGTTGACTTAGTCCATTTATTAATTTACTAACTTAACTTTTTAATTCACCCCTTTTTAACCCATTTCCTTTAGAACCCTGACCAATGACGGTCAACCTAACCATCAAAAATTGGCCTAACCATCGATGGCCAGGTTTCCAATCCTACTTTAAAGCTTTAAAGCATTATTAGTTGTATGAGAAAAATCATAGCTATCTTTAGTAACTTCCCTTATGTGAGGTGAACCTACTTTAAAGTATTGTAATTAACAACTTTATCCTTTATCCATTTAGCAACTTCCTCTTGCATAATTAGTAACATCATCCTATAAAAGGAAAGAAGTAAGAGGATAAATGGATCCATAAATCTAGAAATCCATGTCTAAGCTATCTTGTATACAAGTGTCTAATATCCCTTCAGTGTAACAGCATCAATGGAGACTTGAACATCTAATAGAATCACTTTCAAAGGCCAAAGTACTATCACTCTAGCCAAATTACTTTAGTCTTCCATCATCAAGTTACAAGTATCTTATGCTTGTTTTATTTGACCTATTTCACATCTAACCTACCTAGCCTATCCATACCTATCCTTATCTTATTTTCCATCCTTTATATCCATAACATCCCTCTATCTGACTAATTACCCAATCTGCCATTACTTTTTGAACATTTGCATAATTTTATAGGCAACTATCAATAGTTAGCCCAACCACCAATGGTCACCTCAACCATCAATGATCACCCAACTATCGATGGTTATCCCAAACAATGATGGTTCACCTAACTATCGATGGTCACTATGGTATAAAATAACAATTTATTTTCACCCCCTTGACCCCAACCAAACCTTATTTTTTGTGTTCCTACCTGTTCATTGAGACTTTTCTAATTTTTTGAACCTGACCCTAACTATCTTAGCACAAGTATTGACCTAATTTTTCTATAATTGTTTATTTTGTTTAACAATAAATTTATTTTCATCACATCTTATGTGTATTTACTTTCTAGTTATTGAATTTTAGTTTCCTTCTTTTTATTTATATCAACTCAATTGTTATAAATAGTGGATTGACGACCTCCTAACAAACATAAGCTTCTTGGATCTATCTCACACTAGGAAATCCACTCAACCATCCATATAACAACCCCTTTTTATAGTGTCTTTTTCATTTACAATCTATTCCTTCCAAGCCAAAGAGGAGTTCCCATCATCATCTAGATCATGCATGAAATTTTATAAGGTATTCTTCTACACACCCTATTAATAGTTTCATTACTTGCTTCTGAATTAAAAAATGAGTGAAAATTAATTTTAAACATTTTGGCACACCCGATGGACCTAGCATCCCTTTTTATTCCTTTATTATATGCTCATTGAATGAAATCTAAAATTTCTTTTTGGGCTTAAAATAAACCTTTTGAATGAATTGATTGCTTGCTTGTCTTAGATCATATAGTAACTTAAAATCAATTAATTAATCATAGTCTTCACTCTTGTTATCAAACACTTATCCAAACCACATAACCAATCAACATATCAAAACATACTTGAGACAAGGCTCAACTAATATTTCATCACCTATCAATAAACCTTACCCTTTCTCAATAATCCTACTTAGAAGTCATTACCAAGAGGATAACCAACCCAACTCTTTGGTTGAGTATAAACTCTAAAATTTAGTATATTTTGGTTATGCACCCAACACCCCTATCGATGTGGTGTGTGAGGTGAAGGGGTAGGCCCCAATACTAAGCCATGTACTAAATTTCAACATAGAATTATCTCTTGAGCACCTGAACATAATCTTATATTTCCTCTTTAGTACCTGATCTACAAGCTAAATTTATTTTTCACACTTTCAAAGGCATATGCTAAAAGTGATCTTAAAAAAACCCTAAATTTAAATGCACTTTTAGTGTATGTTTGGTTTACCTTGAGTTCTTTTCTTTTGCTTGCTCTTTATTTGAGGTGAGATTTTTGTCATTTCCTATTTCCTCTCATGGTCTTTACTAGACAACAACTGAGGAATCAAACCAACCAACAACCACCTTCTTCTTCTTCCTCCATGGAGTATACTTTTGATGTTGAGGGTTCCCCTCATTTTTATCTGCCACCTATCAAGTTTTATATTGTTTTAGAGGGTAATGAAAATTTTGTTTCCTTCTTCGATAACAACCCCATGGCTCTTCAACATTACCTTAACACCTTATCTAATTGTACCTCTCTTTCTTTAGTTCCTTTTGTGGATCCTCATTATGGTATGCCTCACTATCTTTTGGTGTGTACCACCTCAACCCAACCCATGATTACCCAAGACTCTTATTCTTCTAATATCCCATCTACCATCACTCCCCAAACTCCATCCAACATGCCAACAAACAACCAAACACCTACCACCCCAATCAATAACTCTAACATTGGATCAAAGTTACCTTTTGTCACCTATACTCTTTTTGTTGTAGGAGTATCTTCTACCCCTATTTTTACCACTCCCCTTGGTTCAACCAACCCACAAATTTCAACCCCACTCTAAAATTTGGTAATTTCCATACCTCAAACACTTCCACCTATTAGAACTAGAGTTATCACCCAATAGAAACCAACTAGCACTTTCATACCTCCAACCCAATCTAAATCCATACCACCATCCACCAACCCAAAAATACCTCTAAACCAACTCATATCAGCCCCCTAACAAGTACCCAGACATCTTACCCATATGTTTCTAACCCATAGGGATACATATCACCTTCCACCCAGTTTTTTGTGCCAATCAACCCTTATGTGGCACATCCCAACCTCCTATGACCTCTTACCAATATATGACTTCTTCATAACCTTCTACCACTTATCCATACATTTTTGCCACCTAACCTCAACAAAATTTACCATCTAATTATGTAGCTTCCCAACTTCAAATATATTTATTCAAGATGCTAATTAAAAAAATGACCAACTTGGAGGCATCTATCTCTAGGTCTCATAACCTTTTATCCTATGATCAAATATATAATGAACCCACCCATCCATCCATCCCTATCCATGTTAATCCTCCTCAATGGGAATTACCAAAGTTTTCTAAGTTCCAAGGTAAGGATGACCCCCAAAAACATTTTAGAGCATTTCATCATTCTAGCTACTTGATCACATATGATGATGCTCTCCTCCTTCATACCTTCCCCATGTCTTTATTAGGACCAGCTCTTGATTGCTATAGTGATGTCACCATACACTCTATCTTTTCCTTCTCCCAACTTGCCCAAATCTTTTTATACCATTTCTTGGTTAATATATCTAAAAAAAATTCCATTACCGACCTTTATTCTATTAGGCAATTTAATGATGAATCAATTTCCACTTTTGTATCTAGATAGAGAGGTCTCATCAACCAACTTTATTTTTCCTTACCCCAACCTGAGTTGATTGATATCTTCTCTCAAGGTTATGCCAAACATATTCCCCCCACTCTTCAAGTTCAAACTTTTAGAACTTTTGATGATGCATTCACTATGGCACATAAGCTTGAAAACTAAGCCATTAATTAAGGGAAATTGAAACTATAGAACAAGAATTATACCTTCAAATCCAATGACCCTCCCTCCACCAAAACCACTAACTAATCCAAACATCTCAATACCAAATCAAAATCATCTACAAACTCATTGGTCCTCAAAACTTCTCCACCTCCAACTATCAACCAACCCCATCAAACCAATTTTTCAACCCTTCCTACCCACAAAAAACTGAAACCAAAACTAAGCTCTTCCAAAACAATACACTCCCATAGGGGAGTCTTATGCTTTAGTTTTGGAAAGATTACTCAAAGCTAACCTTATCCAACTTTCACCTATCAAACCACCCCAAAAATTTGATGCTTTATACCCTATGCCTAGTTGGTACAATGAGAATGACCATTATGTCTTTCACTAAGTTATTAGACATGACATAAGTAGATGAAATACATGAAAAAGTCTTATCCAAAGCTTAATCAATAGTGGATAACTTGCATTTAATAATCCCAATGCACCTCTTAATCAATCCCTTGATATCTTCTATAAACCTTTTCCTAATCATTCTCCTTCTACCCATCACCATGACAACCAACCAGAAACAACTCACTCTCATGAGGCACATACCATCAACCTTATTACTAGTGAGCCCATTATTGAGGTGATGATTATCATAACTAATTCTTCTTCCATTTCATTTATGGAAGTAGTAGACTCACCTCTTATTCATTTGGATACCAAAATAAAGGAATCAAATACCCCTCTCTCTTCCCTTGATGAGACCTTGGCTTTATCCACCTCTCCTTTGATGAAAACACCAAATGAGATAACCTTATCCAACTTTCACCTATCAAACCACCCCAAAAATTTGATGCTTTATACCCTATGCCTAGTTGGTACAATGAGAATGACCATTATGTCTTTCACTAAGTTATTAGACATGACATAAGTAGATGAAATACATGAAAAAGTCTTATCCAAAGCTTAATCAATAGTGGATAACTTGCATTTAATAATCCCAATGCACCTCTTAATCAATCCCTTGATATCTTCTATAAACCTTTTCCTAATCATTCTCCTTCTACCCATCACCATGACAACCAACCAGAAACAACTCACTCTCATGAGGCGCATACCATAAACCTTATTATTAGTGAGCCCATTATTGAGGTGATGATTATCATAACTAATTCTTCTTCCATTTCATTTATGGAAGTAGTAGACTCACCTCTTATTCATTTGGATACCAAAACAAAGGAATCAAATACCCCTCTCTCTTCCCTTGATGAGACCTTGGCTTTATCCACCTCTCTTTTGATGAAAACACCAAATGAGATAACCCTTGATTTATCCATTTCTTCTTCTGCTACTGCACCCATTAAAATGGTAGAATTGCCCTCCATTCCTTTAGATACCCAAACTATGGAAGAAACCATGTTTATTCCTACACTCTAGGACACCATACCTACCTCCCCAATTATAGAACCATCCATTCCCTCTTTGGAAACCATCCATCAAGAGAAAGTTACCTCATCCACCTAACCACCAATTTTGAAACCTCCCATTAAGAACAAGGATGGAGGAACCATTCCCTCTTCTCTACCTAGGGGATTAATTTTTGAAACTAATGACCAAGGAACTAAACCCATATATAAGCCATTTTCTAAACTAATCCGAAGTTTAGAGTTTACTTCTCAGCCTAACTTTGATAGAGCCACCTTTTGGCATCATCTTGTGATCCCTTACCAAAATAAATTTGAATCATCAACCTCCCTTGAATCCACACTTAAGCCCATTATTATCTCCCCATCAAACACTTATTTTTCCAAAACCATAGGTAAACCATCCCAAACACCTTCCATTATCATTAACAAATCAAATCATGCCTCTCTTACCAAACCAATCAAGAATTTGGGAATTATTCCCACACCTAGTCGAACTCACCCCTCTTTGAATTTTGATTTAACTCCATCTATTCCACAAAATTAACCCTCAACCAAATAAATTAATAAGGTATAATTTCCCAAACCACAACCTTGAACTAGACCCATACCACCTCCTTCCCACTTACATTTTATTTTAGGACCCCATCCTTCTACTATCCCGATTACCTATTCTTCCTCTAGTAAACCATCCCCCTTTTCCCTACCTACCCCTACCCCTACCAAACCATCTAGTTATCCTTCATTCTTAACTAACCTATCTACCTCTACTTTCTCATCTATATCCAACCCCTCATCATCCAAATATTCCACTTTCAAATCATTTACCTCAAATCCAACCACAACAAAGCAATCCCAACCACTAAATAAAACCATTCCACCACTTATAACTTCTAAGGTGAAAATTGATTCTAAGAAGGCTCCCATCTCTAAAACTATAAACCCATTACCTCCAAAACCTTTGTATGAATCATACTCAACTATCCTACAAAGGTTATTTCAAACTTATTCCATTATCTTACAACATATCAAACCATTCTACCCTTCCAATACCAAACGTTCTTGGTTCAATGATAACTTGATTTATGTATACCATAGGGCACCAAGACATGACATAGAGAACTAAAAATCTATTCAATCACTTATTCATAGCCTATATGATGAAGATGATCTATTATTAGATTATCCCCTTTTACTTCCATTACCAATCCAACCATCAACTCAACCTACCTAACATTTACCTACTCCCCCAATCTCACCCAAGAGTGAGGAGGAAGAA
Organism: Torreya grandis; assembly: GCA_037957365.1. Classification (NCBI taxonomy): domain Eukaryota; kingdom Viridiplantae; phylum Streptophyta; class Pinopsida; order Cupressales; family Taxaceae; genus Torreya; species Torreya grandis. Next base: position 2,743,006 of record JARHVA010001352.1, on the reverse strand, counting down.
CTGAAGTAACCATCAAAATTGACAAATCCCTCCATCCACACTATTCATATGGTTACCCAATCTTAGGCACAACAAAAGGATAAAGGAAAAGCTAAAGTCTCCATTCCTTAGACATACCCTTCAACCCCTCAACTTTCTAACAAAATCCAAACACATACACCTTCACCTATGCCACCATCAAAGCCCAAAGTATCCATTTTGGGACCCTATCTCTCTAACCCATCTTAATCTATCTAGCATATCATGTTGAAACAACTTCACCAAACACTGGTGAAAATGAGCCTTTATGAACTGATCAACACTTCACCCCACTATCATCAATCACTAATAGAGTATATTTAATCTATAGAGGTTTAACCAAATGATCTTCAACATCTTGCACCCTTTGTTGGATCCCTCAAAATTTCTACCCTCATCACCTTTTAGGATTTTGAAATACCTCTTATTCATCTTGAGGATTCTAATCCTCCCCTCTTTATTACTGCATACAACAATCAAACCCACATCAAAAGGGTGATTATTGATGGAGGAGTTAGCATCAATATAATCTCCTCTCATGCGTATGACTAACTTCAACTACCCAAGAACATCATGTTGGAAAGTATAGTTGTCCTTCACTCCTTCAATGATACCATGGCCACTACTTTGGGGACCATGGTCTTTCATATCTACTTGGGACATAATAATATTACCAAACTATTTTACATTATAAAGGGTGAGTTATAATTTAATGTGTTACTTGGATGCCTTGGATCTATTATATGAGTTGTGTCCCTTCTACCTTACATCAATGTGTCAAATTTGAGCATGAAGGCCAAGTTGTTACCATAAAATCTAACCCTAGTCCTTTTGCCTCTTAAAAGATGACATATTAGCCTAATGATGTTCTTATTCCTCCCTTATCTACCTAACCATCAACCACTAACAACACTACCTCATCACCAACCAAAACTAATATCACTCCCACCTATAATAGTGATGCATCTTTAAATAGATCATCTATTATTTCTTCCCATATTCCCATAGAGGACCCCTTGGAATCCATGTTCTAATGTCTCTCACTTGGGGAGTATCATCTTTTAGCCTTGTATGTTTTCCCTACTTTGTAAGAGTATGGGAACCTTAAACATGACCCTTCCTACAAACCTAATATTAAAACCATTGTACCTTTTAGGCTCCCTAATAATAATAAAAATTTCATCTATGGGGGACATGCCCATCCACTTCTTTCTCCTACTACCACACCTTATATCTGACCATTCACCTTTGACTTCTCTTATCTCAACAAACTAGCCTTTGCCAAAGCTTACCTATATAAGTGTACTTGGAATGGATTTGGTCTCTACCTTCATGAATAAGAACCTCATAAGCTAACTATAATCAAAACTCAAAAACCTTGTGAATTATTTGGCCTTGGGTTGATACCACCAGAAGAACCCACCTCACTAAAACCCATTACCACCATCAAAGAGGATGTCTCATCCTCACCAACCCCACCTTCCTCAAATATTAAGGACTTTTATATCATCCCATCTAAATTTTTTGTTATCAATACTGTTAGTTTGGGCCTCTTAACATATCAAAAGGGTGACCCAAACTAAGACCTTTCCTCTCATCCATCCTAAAATTATAGGGTGAGATCTTCTTACCATCAACACCATCCAAAATCAAGATGATGTTTCTATTCTAATATACCTTGCTACAATGGATTATTATATTCATAAATCCCTTCCTCTTAAGAATCAAACCATGTTGAATGAGTCTATTATCAATGTCAAGTTGGGTACTCAGGATAACCCTTATATCATCAAGATTGGCCAATCCTTATATTACATGGAATAACAAGACTACCCTTCTTTCCTTTGTAACCATAACATAGTGTTTGATTGGTCCTATTAGGATATGCCTATAATTGACCCTTCGATTTTCCTCCATAACATTGTCACCCATCCTAAGGTTAAGCTAGTGTGGCAAAAGATTCATAGGATGCATCCTTGCATAACCCTTCTTATCAAAAAGGAAATTTAATGTCTCTTATCCTTCGACTTCATTTATCCCATTGAATATCTACATTGAGTTTATAACATCATTCCCATCACCAAAAACATAAGAGGACTTTACCTCTACATTGACTTTCATGACCTCATTCTCACTTGCCCAAAACATGACTTTTCTTTGCCAAACATTGACCAACTTGTTGATCTTATAGCTAGCCATGAAATGCTATCTCTCATGGATGTTTTCCTAGGATATAATCAAATCTTGATTTCCCCCAAATATTAACATAGAACTTCCTTTATCACCCTATATGGGAACTTCTACTACAGGATCATGCCATTTGGTCTAAAAAATTCTAGAGAAACCTAGCAACGTGTTATGACCTACATTTTTCATGATCTCATCCATAAAATTATAGAGGGATATGTGGATGATCTCCTTAGGAAATCCAAACATCATAAAAATCACCTATCCATTCTCTCAATCATATTCAATTGACTAATCCATTATCATATCAAGCTCAACCCCAAGAAATGTATTTTTGGGGTCTTATCAAGAAAGCTTCTTGGATTTATCATCTATCTTTAAGGAATCAAAATAGACCCCACCAAATTTAGAGAAATCTTGGAGATGCCTCCTCCCACCAACCTTAAGAAACTCCATAGCCTATAGGGGAAGCTTCAATCCATTTATTAATTCATCTCCTAGTTGTCAGATAGATGTCAACCCTTTCACCATCTCTTCAAGAAAGACACCTATTTTAAATTGACCAAGGACTATTAAAAAGCCTTCAATTTAATAAAGGAGTATCTTCTTTCTCCACATATTCTTATTCCTCCTAAAGAGGACCAACCCTTATACCTTTATATATCTACCACAGAGCATTCTCTAGGGGCATTGCTCACTCATCATGATGAAGAGAACAAAGAGCAAGTCATCTACTACATTAGCTACATACTTTTAGAATATGAGAATTGATATAATCATCCTCAGAAACTTTTCCACACCTTAGTCTTTGTGGCCTTCAAACTTTTACATTACCTTCTTAATAATAAAACCTATGTAATCACTAACATCGACCCACTCAAATACATACACTCTAAACCATACCCAAACCAATGTATGGCTAAGTGGCTCATGCCTCTAGCTAAATTTGATCTTGAGTTCCTTTAGCAAAAATATACTAAAGGGCAAGTGATTTTTGATTAATTGGCTGAAGCTCCTTTACCAAAAAATCAACCACTTCCTCTTACTTTTCTTGATGATTCCATCGCAACTCTTTCCCAGGAAGAACCCACCTACCAATTGAAAATGTTTTTTTATGGCTCAAAATGCCAACATGGTGGGGGTGATATATTTTGTTATCATTCCCTTTAATAATGAACCTCTTCCCCTTTCCTTTAAACTTGACTTTGAATACACCAACAATGTGGCCAAGTAAAAAGCCTTGGTCATAGGTCTCCAACTGCTCTAGCCTTGGGAGTAAAAATAATTAATATATTTGGTGATTCCTAACTTGTGAACAATCAAGTTAATAGATATTATCAATTCAAAAATTATGTCCTATTAAAGTACAAACAACTCTTATATGTATTCTTAGCATCATTCAAGCATTACTTTATCCAGTCAGTTCCTCAATTTACTAATAAATTCATAGACATGATGACTTCCCTCTCTTCTCAAATCCGATCTCAACCTACTAAATCTAAAATATTTATCACCATCCATTACTTTATCACACCTTCATATATCAGTTCTAATCTTCCTACCATTTTTAGTGTGGAAGCATCTCTTTCTAACATTTGGTATGACCAAACTTTTAACTATCTTAACCTTGGCATTGTTCCTCCCAACCATTCAAAGAATGTTCAAAGAGCTTTTGTTTAGATTACCTCTTATTACACCATACTAGGGGGGATCCTTTATAAACATGGATTTGAGGGCCTCTTTTTCCATTACCTTTGCAATCATAAAGTTTCCCATGCTATCAAGGAAATACATGATGGAATTTATGGAGGACATTTTAGTGGCCTATTTTTCGCTAAATGTATCCTTTTCCTTGGCTAATATTGACCCACCCTCAACCAAGATTGTTGTGATTATGTAAATAAGTGTGTCAAATATCAAAATCACACTAATTTAAATCACACACCATCCCATGACCTTCACGTATCTACAAACTATTAGCCCTTCTTGAAATGGGGTCTTGAACTTATTAGGGAAATCAATCCTCACTCTTCACAATGACACTAATCCATCATTACTGCTACTAAATATTTCACCAAGTGGGTGGAAGCCATCCCCCTTATCTCAACCAAAGGAAAAAATATTGTTGATTTCATCACTCACCACATCATCTGCCACTTCAGTGTTCTCCATAAGATCATCACTAACAATGGAAAATCTTTCAAGAATAAGAAATTTCAAGATCTTTGTGATGTTTTTGGTATCAATTTAATATTTTCCTCACCCTATTATCTGTAAGTAAATGGATAGGTAAAATCCTCTAACAAAATATTCAACAAAATGTTAATTAAGGTAGGCAGTGCTTCAAGTTGAGATTGACACTTACACATCTCATTCACTTTATGGGCCTATCACACTAGCATTTGAACCTCTATGGGTGATACCCCTTTCTCTCTTGTCTTTAGAGTAGAAGTAGTCTCGCTCATCAAAGTCTATATTTTTTCTCTTCACATATCTTTGCATGAGATCCTTTTTAAGAGTGATTATTGTCAAGAACATCTTACATGACTTGAACTACTTGATGAACATCATCTCACAACCCCTAATCATCTTCATGTCTATTAATAATGAATCAAGCGCATATAAAAAAACACTTAAAAGAGCAAGAATTCAATATTAGAGACCTAGTCCTTAATGAAAACCAACATATAACTAATATAGAGAAAATAAAAAAATTCAAGTTTGATTTCAATTGGATTGGACCCTACATCATAACCCATAATTATGGATTAGGATCTTATCATTTGTCTTCTCTTGAAGGCAAACCAAAACCTGAGCCTCTCAATGATTTGAATCTAAGTCCTTTCTATTGTTGAAATAGGGATCAAACTCACCTTTGTGTCTAACTTAATCTCATCCCTTGGTTTATAATATTTTCACCTTCATCTACCTATCCTTATTCCTCTTGAAGATAAATTTATTATAACATAAAACCATGTAATTATCCATCATAGTTACAGCCTAATCCTAAGCATGGATACCATGGCTCTACCCATGGCATGGTTCTCATAGATATTTTTTGTCTCTAATCAGAAGGAATCCCATGGTCAATTGTCTCTCAACCCCCTTTCCCTCATCTATCATAAAAATTTTATGCTAAAAGTCTTATCTCCATAAAGGTAGACCTCTAAACCTAAATATACTTCTCCATGTCTAAAACTAGCATTTAAAATCAAATTGGGATACCAAAATCTCACTTGGGTCCATATCTCTAGCATTACAAACTATTCCTTCGAAGTATGGATTCCCAACAACTAAATATTGCTTAAAATATAGACTACTCCCTTGAAAGACAACTAAAACATAAAAACAATTTCAAAACTTAGACCACTCCCTTGAAGGATGGCTAATATAAATTTTCCAAAGTAATCCTTTGAAGCTTCCCACATTGATTAACGTCACCCCTTTTATGAAAAATAACAAAATATGAAAAAGGGGTGCGGGAGCGGTTATATAAAAATTAAAGTAAGTTATCCCAAAAGGGCCATAATTGGCTCTTTCATATATATTTAGTAAGCTTCCTACATTGATCAATATACACTTTTTATTAAGACATGGACTTGTCTATTACAGTTCTTAGGTCACCTATAGAATGGGTAAACTAACCCACATTAGGTTACCATATTACCAATTTCCCCTAAACCCATCTACCTTCCACCTACTTTCCCCTTTATACCCTCTAAAAATCAAGGTATTCTGAGCTTACTTGACACAATGTGATCAAGATACCATCTTTTCACTAAAAGCATGCTAATGCAAAGTTTTCAAAAGGCTTATTTTCACTAAACCAATCCAAATTTAGATTTTTTAGATCCTTTACCAATGAACACATCATGTCTTTCTTTCCTTCTTGTTATTAGTTCATGAAGACATGTGTCTCATGATTCTTTTCTCTTTTTCCAACATTTAGGTTGTTACCTATACCAAATTTTTGTGTCTTCATTATATCCTAATATCACATATCCTACCCAAACATTCAAAACATCATTTTCATCCCAACACTAATGCCTCACAACATTATGATCCATATCCCATCTATGCACCCAAACATCCAATGTATCATAAACCACACCATCAAAATAAAACAATCAAAACCATCCTATCTATCATCATGGAAAAACACATCATAATTCATATATACACAAAACATCACCTAAAAATATTGGTATATCAAATTTAAAACATGATACATATCAAAACATAAGACAAAATGTATCATCTAGTTCACATATCCTCATTTATACACAGCTCATCATAAACCTTAAAACACACATCATACACATTCATAAATATCAACACTTATGAGCTAACTATTATCCACATATCCATAATCTTATTTATAAATCACCTCATGTTAACAAACCACATAAACCATATAATCTACCATTTCCCATATACATCATAATAAATTCCCCTAAAACATTGACCATCGATGGTTAATTGAACCATCGATGGTTACTTTGAGAACTTTTACCCCTGATGCCTAACCACCAATGATTGAGTTGAACTACTAATGATTACTATGTGTGATACCAGTGGTGTAACTCAAACCCTCCACCTACCCAACCCTCTATATAAACACCCAAAAACAACATAATTCCTACCTACGACTACTCTAAAACTTATTACCAACATCTTATTCCTTTCCAATCCCCATTCCCCTCTCTCATTTGCTCACATTTACCAAATCCTAAACTAGGGAATCATTTTATCAAAAATCATTTAATACCCTACCTAGAATAATCATCACAACCTATCACTAAATTCACATTCCAACATGACTAATTCAACTATCATATCCAATTAAACACATCACTTACCTCATTCCAAGATCACTAGCATGGTTGGATTCCTCATACTACTACTTGATCGTGTCCTCGTCTACCTAGACATTAGCCATTTTGACCCAAACTTTCACATGTTTTGTGATGACCTTGCCTTGATAATTATGACTACACTGACCAACCTTTCCACGTTGACCTTTTACAATTTGCACCACCTCATGTGAAACCCAACCATTTATGTTGTTTCACAAGAGCACTTCCTACCCTGAATACTTGTGTGTAATACTAACCCTATCTAGATGACTTGGTAGGACTGACTCGATTAGCTATGACCAAAATTATGGATTGGTTACCCTATCATACATCTCCTTAGACCTTTACCTTATTTTTATCAACATTGGAAACTTTAGTCTCTACATGATCTTGATTATTACACTTAGTCATAGTTTGTGCACAAGTTTGCATTTCAAACACCCAACTTTTTCATGTCACTCACCTTATGGCTACCCATTTATCATTTATCAAACCGTAACCTAATTTTGTTTTCCTTCTATCAACTTCTATTTCTAAGGGTAATACCTCCTCCCATACTCAAGGCAATTAGACCATAACCAACAATCAATTAGTTTTTGTTTTTTATCTTGTTAATTCAAAGCTACATAACGAAAAGGGACAAAAATGTAGACACTCAAAAATTGCATAGTTTTAGATGTTGAAATGCTTTGAACCCCTGCCTAAATTTGAGGCTAGTTGACCACCTAGTTGACTTAGCCCATTTATTAATTTACTAACTTAACTTTTTAATTCACCCTTATTAAACCCATTTCCTCAAAAACCCTGACTGTCAATGGTCAGCCTAACCATCGATAGTTGGCCTGACTATTGATGGTCAAGTCTCCAAGCCTACTTTAAATCTTTAAAACATTACCAATTGTATGATATAAGCATGGTTGCATTTATAAACTTCCCTTATATGAGGCCAACCTATTTTAAAGCATCATAATTAGCAACTTTCTCTTATATATAATTAGAAACTTCTTCTTACACAATTAGTAACTTCATCCTATAAAAGGAGAGAATTAGGAGAAATGGATCTAGAAATCCAATAATATGCATCCAAAATATCCTACATATAGGTGTTTAGTGCCCCTTTAGTAATTAAGTATCATCAACAAAGACCTAAACCTCTGATGGAATCACTTTCGAAGGCCAAAGTACTATCACTCTGACTAAATTGCTTTTTCCTTCCATCATTAAGTTATAGGTATCTTGTGCTTATTTTATTTGAACTATTTCATATCTAACCTCCCTAACCTATCCATACCTATCTTTATCTTATTTTCCATCCTTTAGATTCTTAACATCCATCTATCTAACCAATTATGTAATCTACCATTACTTTTTAAACTTTTTTAGAATTTTATAGGTAACTGTCAATGGTTAGCCCAACCATCGATAGTCACCTCAACCATTGATGGTCACCCAATCGTTAATGGTCAACCCAACCATCAATGATTCACCCAATCATTGATGGTCACTATGGCTAGAAAATAACAAGTTAATATCGCCCCATTGACCCCAACCAAACCTTCTTTTCTATGTTCCTACCTATTCATAGAGACTTTTCTATTTTTTTAAACCTAACCCTAAATATTTGAACATGAGTATTGACCCACTTCTTCTATAATTAGTTTTTTTTAATAATCAATTTATTTTCATCTCATCTTATGTATATTTACTTTCTAGTTATTGAATGATAGTTTCCTTTCTCTTTATTTATATCAACTTAATTGTTATAAATAGTGGATTGACAACCTCCTAGTAAGCATACACTTCTTGGATCTAGCTCATGCTAGGTAGTCCAATCAACCATCCATTTAACAACCAATTTTTCTAGTGTCTTTCTCATTTGTAGGTTATTAATTTCAAGCCAAAGAGGATTTTCCATTATTATTTGGATCATATGTGCACTTTTACCAGGTATTCTTCTACACACCCTATTACTAGTTTCATTACTTTCTTCTAAATTAAGAAATGAGCAAAAATTAATCTAAAACATTTAATAACCATATGATACCTTAAAAAAAAGATAAAAAAGGAAAATTTAAATTTAATCCTATCCAATTTTTTGGTAATTCACCAACACTTGTGACTACTCCTTTTGTGATCTCATTCATACATCCCTAATATAAACCAATGGAAGGTAATCCTACCTAGCTTGGTGCAATAGGATGCCCTATTAATTTTCTAGGGATTTCTCATGACTTTCCAAAGAATTATAACAAGTTTTACTTTAATTACACACCAATTAGGATTCAAAAAGTAGAATAACATATTTAGGTGTTCAAGGATGCCTTGATATGAATGCAAATTCAACATGAGGATGTGGCTTTCCACTTATTTCCTTACTCTAGGGATAGGTTGCTTAATCCTAGTACCTTGGGTTGATAAATGGATTTATAAATTCTTAGAACAACCTATAAAACATGTTTGTCAACCACTTTAGGTTGTGTATTAATTTTATTGTTCTATATCACCACTTTGTAGCTATATATAGGGATCTAAATGAAATACTGAGTGTAATTAATGTATTTTTCCAAAAGATATACAAAATATTGAAATACTATTACACATAAATATAAGTGGATTTCATATATAAATACTTGAGAGATATAAACTCAATGACCTCTATGTTCCTTATGAGTGCCCCAAAAACACTTTTATCCTTGTCATTGGCCTATAATAAAGTCATCAAAATTGAGTAATAGATGGTGTTGTAATATTATGGAGTTAGTCCTTTAGCTTCATTGGGCCAACCAAGCACTTACAACTAGATCATAATGATAAATTATGACCTTCAACATAACACCTCATTGATGAATTTAATCTTAGTTGCCTTATATGTAATCTCTAATCTAGTTTATAATCCAATGCCTATGAACTATATGCCTAATAGTCTAACTTATGTTCCCTTAAATCATTTTTTTTTTAGGAAAAAAATCAATAACTTATTCCTATTGCATATAATAACATGATTTATATGCCTAAAACTAGAATTTATGTTGCTTCTACTGGTAATCAATAGGCTATCCCATAATTTCTAAATAACTAGGCAATTATTAAAAAATATCATAACCAAACACACCCTTCTAACCCTATTTTTATGAATTATAATTCACTTATGGCTAGCCCACAACCACAAGAAATAAATCAACAAAATATTGGTGTAAATTTGAAGTAGTGAACCTACACTAAATGGTTTATAATTTGACTAATGATATGGTCAGTTTGCATAGACAAGTGCCTCAACACACCCACCAAAATGTAACTAACCAACCACCCAATAGGAATTTCAACTTCTAAATAACTAATAAATAATGGAATGTGAGGCCAAATAATGGAGTTGTACCTAGTCCACTAGATAGTAATATTTAGAATAAAAACAATAGATAGTTAATTGGTCATCCATCAAGTGAGAAATCAAGCTACAATCAAGAATCCCTTGCTTAAATCCCAAGCGTAGGGTAATGCATTAAACTTGATCAATTTAGCACTATCTACCTAGTGTATGATACAAAATACATCTAACCACATTGAATTTGATTATGTAGAATTCATCTATGACTTAAGGATATTTAAAAAGGATATGGAAAACTTATATCTCATACCTACACCTCATAACAATTATAACCAAGGTGGAGTAAACCCTAACATAGCTTTAATATTGGAAAATTATGAGTTTCCATTTGAGATTGACAATCAGCCTAAGGATAACTTAGATGAGTTCCATGTATTAAATAAATTCCAAAGGGGAATAAACTATCAGTTGAGAAGTAAATTTCAAATCTCACTAACTAATTCTAATCATTATAATAAGATTCAAGTTCTACCTAATGATAACTTAATTAATAATTTATTTATCTCTAAAGGAACCTAATTTTATCATTAACCTAAGAAAAACATTACTCCCTCATCAACTGATAGATCAATGAAATAAAGCAAACATGGATACCATATTGTATATGACCTAAATAAAACCAAGGTTAAAGTCAATATGTTTTAATCACTCCAAATTTCTAATAAAAATTATGAAGACTAGATGACCTATTATATTAGGATTTATTTGCATATGCTAATATAATAGGTTATAAGATGACCTATTTGAGATTGGTTTAGGACACTGAACAATTACATGACAACATAATTTTCTCATATATGGATCCCATGGAGAGGCATACCCAATTATATTTATGATCAAATGTGAGCCAAAGATGACTCACATGATTATAGAGTATAAAAATACAAATGAGAACTTGTTTAAAGAGTTTGAGCTTGGAGTTTACACACTTGAGAAAGAGGATAAAGCCTATAAGGAGTTCTTATTTAACATGTTGATCATGCAATAAATTTTATAAATTCAAGATCTGTATCAGCTAAATGAGGATGATTTCCTTTGTACACCTAAAATAACTACATTTCCTAGTGCTTCCATCATGTACCAAGAGGTGAAACTAGCTTATCTAAGTGTAGGACAAGGCTACCACCAATAATTTTTAGTATTGGGTATGGATAATTAAAACATAATCCAATTAAAATAGATCCATATTAATAAAAATCAAGATTTTTTGAAACTCAATGATGAGGATGTCATCATTAAGACAAAAAACAAATAGTTTTTTCTAGAAAAACTCTCTAACTAGCTATTTCCTACCTCTTTCACCAATTATTTGACTAATAAGACTTTATCAACTAATAAACAAGACCTATGATCATTTGGTGTTAATAATTCCATTGAATAAATCAATGTTGTAGAACCAACTTGTCAGAGTTCCATGTATTTAATAGAAAATCATTTATAGACCTTAAAATTTGACAGTTACAAGTCTAAGAATGGATATGGTGCTAGAGTCTAACTCATCAATCCTCAAGGGAATTCATATTTGACTAAATCTCACATAAAATGTTTTTTCACAAATAACATATACAAATATGAGGTGTATCTCATAGTCTCTTGTTCTCACTAAGAAATAAAGTGAAAAATCTTAGAGTGCTCAGTGACTCAAAGCTGGTGGTCAAACAAAAAAAGAGCCAGTATGCTTGTAATGACAAGCATTTGTCATAGTACTTAAAATAAGTGTGGAACTTTATAGATTACTTTGATGTATTAAATATTCAAACATTGAATTTTAAGATAAATTATAAGGTAGATGCATTATTAATAGCTACGAGTGTGTACACATAATATTTTCAAACTTTTATTGATTACTGACACTTTGTATCTTGCAAGAACCTATCAAGTCTCAATCTCTCTAAGTGCATGCCTTAAGGGATGCACCATGAAAGGGGTGGGTAAACCATTAATGATTTATAATATTGTTGTTCATTTTTCCACTTTCCATCTACACACTTGTCTCTTAAAACCATTAACCCTAAGCTTGTTCTTCTCAATTTTACCTCCTCCAATCTTTTTCCTCTTTTCATCCTCTTTTTCTTGCCTTAACATAATTTATGACTATCAATTATAATAGTTAGACCTAGTATGATCTAGGGGTATTATTTAATTTCTTGGTTTGTTAGCTTTTTGGCTGACCTAACACAAACCTAGTAAATTATCCTTGAAAACACATTGGGTTAACTGGGTCAACCCTGTACAGTTGACATTCACATAATAATTTATGGAAATATTTGCCTATATATACAAGTTAATTTCCCACTATTTCATAAGAGAATAATTATTAGTAAATAAGTATGAGTGAACATCTACTTATTGGCCACTTGACTTTGAAGGGTTAAATACTTTCTTTAGAGATACAGATCTTGTCTTATGGATAAGTCCATTAGATGCCTAGATAGGTTATGTATCCTAGAGTTGATTTATCTTGGTTATCCTTACATACCACAATAATTTATTTCAAATCACATTGGCCAAGGGAGATATTGAGGCTCGATGGGTTCATCTTTAATGGTAAGTATTCCTAAATTTATTTATCCTTTGTAAGAGTAGATAGATAAAGCATTTGTATTATTCTCTCCATGTATTTAGGATTATATATACATTGAAATGAGTATACATCTTATGATACATGTTTATTTTAATTATTATTTTTATTTATTCTAAGCCCCACTTTGAACGACAAGCTTTGGTGAGCATTAGATTAGATTTTGATTTCTTGTTATTAGAATAAAGTGAATGTTTTAAACCTTATAACTCCATTATGGTGGTTGTGTGATTATGTTAGACTATAGGATTTTGAAGCCTTATTAGCATGATATGTTTTTACAAGTGATACAAGTGATCCCCTAATCAAGTCTAGAAAATCCCCATATTGGTCATGCTCCTGCTTAACAAGTGTATCCCAATCAAAAGTGTATGTGTGATCTATCTTATCTAATCTAGGATTAATTCATGGAAATGATACATTTTTGATTGCATACATCCTAATGAACCTAATGTGAACTAAACCTTGTAGTATTTTTTTTACTTCTACTTCATTTATTTCATTCATTTTATCATCATTTTTATCATATATTTTTGACATTCTAGATCAATTCTATCGACCTAGCTATGTTTCTCTATGCATAGGTTTCTGAGAATAAGAAATTGGATCAACCCAATTAACTTAGTATAATTTTAAAACATTTAATACATCCAAATTAATGTACTAGGTCAACCCAATTTACCCCTTACAATTTTATCACTTTTCAACAGGTTTCTATGCAACTTGATTGATACTATCGACCAAGTTTGTAGGTTTCTCAAGCATACTTCTAGGTTCTAGACCAAAAATCTTGTTCATTACATCTATGATCCATCAATTTACTTTCTACTTCTATATTTATCTCTTTTACTATATTTCCTTTCATAGTTTGTTGTCTTTAAAACTACCCTTGCATAGTCAACTGGATCGACAATATCAACCCAGTTCTATGTTCTATGTGTTGTCTAAAATAATTAGATCAATACTGCTGACCTAGTTCATTTTTAGACCTTGCTTCCATAGTACAGGTTTGAACTTATCAACCTTATTCTATTTTTTTTTCATATAGTGTTAGCACTATACCTTATTTCAAAGTTGGAATTAACCTTATATCTACTAGTAATTAGCTCACACATTTATTTTCTTGTTGTTTTTTTATGCTTAGAATAGTTCACATAGTTTAATTAGGGGATTTTTAATTGATCACTTAGTTTCACTATTTCTATTTTATGCACATATGACCAAATCACATAACATAAACAAGCACTTTAATATTTGTCTACCCTAGGCTAACCTACTTGGATTTCATCACCAAGGGGGAAGCTGACTTGATGCTTTACTCAAGTATAAAGCATGGTTAATGGTATATTTTGGCTAAGCACTCGAAAACCTTATCACTATAGTGTGTGAATTAAAGGGGTGGGACCCAATAGCAAGATTGTATCATTTTCACTACAGTCCCTTTTAGCCCAAACTACCTGAAACCATCCTTAGATTGTTATCTAATACCTTGCTTATAGCTAACTTCCAATCACATTAAAATTCATTATTAATAATCTAATTAACAATCAGGTTGACAAATTAGTTATATTTACTTTTCAAGTTGTTTTCTTATTCTTTTCTCAATTATGTGCATAAAACCTTGCATTAACCAGTGTTAGTGCAAGATTTTGTTTTGTGTGTTTCAATTGGATTGGCCAACGTTAATCTAATTGGCCATCTATTTATTTTTAGTACTTACTACTTTTAATTACTTTAAAAGTTAGCTTGTTTCATTTTGAAATCTATTTTTAGGTTTCTTAAGTTCCCTATTTTCTATACTAGATCAACCTAGTGCTTTTTATACCTTCTATACACTATACAAGATAGACCCAATCGACCCTATATGGTCTTATAGTCCTTATTTTTGTAATGGATCAACCTAGTCAACTCTATACTATTTTTAGTCATCTATTTGGACCTTTGCTTTCTCATCTCTCTTCTTTCTCCTTCATCATGGATTTTTTATTTGGTGATGACATTGAGTCACAGTCAACAAACATGATGAGCTTAACCAATACTAAAATGGTTTCCCATAGATAAAGTAGGGATCCTCTTTTAGATGCTAGTAAAATTCATATTACCACTCATAATGAACTATGTGACCCCCCTAAATACCTCTTTACAACATAATTATCCTCTTTTCTTAGAGGATCAACATGATTTAGAGTATACTCCCAAAATGCTTTTCTTTATTTATAAATTTCCTCAACATTGAGGAAAGGATCCTTCTACCATTTATAAACTCATTATTATTGGTCAAACCGAAGAGCCTCATTCACCTAATCCTACATTATCAATAGGACTTGGAAGTACTAATTTCTTTGGTTCTCAACCTCTTCCTTCAATTTTGATTCCTTCTTATGCCATGATTTCTTATTCTCTAACTTATTCTACCTCCATGCCTATTATCTCAACTAACATGGTAGGTTCTACAATTAGTGGGCCTCTCATAAGATCCACTATCCTTAATCCTTCCACTATTTCATTGGTTACTACCTAAGGTAATCATTATTCTAATGCTTCTTATTCTTAACTATTCATTAGTCCATCTTTTGCTTCACATACAAATTTTACCACTAGTGCCTCAAATTCTCATAGCTCTTCTCAAGCTCATATCAACACTATAGTGGTACCCAAGCCACTAATACCAACACAAATACCAATTCTAATAGTTTTAATGTTAATAAAACAAACCAAATTTTATTATAAACTCCTAATAAAATGAATACCTTTCAAACTCATAAAACAAATCAAATGATGAGAATGCAAAACCACCTTCTTAACCTTCAATCCCATCCAAAACCAATTGCTTAGGGCACACATAACCAAAATTTTCCCCCTCCTCCTCTTAGAGATTATCAAGGCAATCTCATTCCTAAAACTCCTTTAGTCAATAAAACCATCAAGCATATACAAAATGAACCTCTCACTACTCAAATTACCAACATTGATATAGGAGGTATAATGCCTAAAATTTATTATAATGGATCAACCAATCCTACCCTTTACCTCAAAACATTTAGAAATATTTACAAGGATTAGGTCAAATTAAACACTTTTTCCACTTCCAAGATCCTAGCCAAAACCCTCATAGGTGATGCCTTGGACTGGTATAATCAAGTTAGAGATCATTGCATTTCTAGTTTAGAATATTTAGTAAATGCTTTAGTGTAAGAATTCCAAACTAATGATCTTACTAAAAACACTTTGGCCCATTTCAAAAATTACAAACAACATGAGAATGAAACTTCCCAAGCCTTTGTTAAGAGATGGAATATTTTGTCAAACAAATGTGAACATAACATGGTGGATGATAGTCTTTTTCATCTATTTACAAATGATCTTTTTCCTAAATTACAATATCGAGTCCACACTCTCTCTCCAAGTACATTGGAGGAGTCTATTGACCAATATAAAAGATAAGATTTCCTAATGCATGAATTTGAGCCACCCAAACCTTTTATGGGTCCTTGTTATTACTAGATAATAAAAATTACAATATCACTAATGATGGTGTTACTGATTCTTATGACACCATTCACAATGTTCAAGCTATCATTCCTAACCATTTTTTTAGAACTAGCTATTTCTTCTCAAAAATACACTAATCCTCATTTTTCATCACCCAATAACATCAATGTTCATAAACCTCTATCCTTGACTAAATTACTTAAGGATCTACCTAGGGCTCTTCCATGATAACTTGACCCTACTCATCCTATGAAATCTTGGTATGATCCTAACAAGTTTTGTTGGTTTCATGCTAAGTGGGGTCATTCTCATGAGACCTATAGAGAAATTCATAATTTAGATATGGATTTTCTTCTTGGACTAAATTTATATCATGATTCTATTATTTTTAAGCATCAACAATCCTATGAGATTGATTTCAAGGACTACAAATCAAATGACAAAACTCAAGCCTTGAATCAAGAAAACACTCATTTAGATATTTATGAAGATCCTTTACCTAATCATCAACCAATCAAAGATAATCAAGATAATCCAAATCCTTCCACCAATAACATTAAAATTCTTGCTAAACCAACTTTTAAATAAAATGTGGTTATCATGACTAATATACGAAGGGTGGTGGCTTTCATTGGTTTTCAGCCTATCTACACTCCTTATTCTCATAATACATGTCATGTTATCTAGAATTCTTCTCCAAATCATTTAAATGAGCTAGGGTAAGAATATATTATCACTTTTGATGATCCAATTTATGATTCTCCCTTGGATAACACATCCCATTCTACTTCTATCGCTCTTCCATCATCTTCCAATACTAATGATAGTCAAGATTCTATTAAAACTTCTTCTAATTCTGAAAATCAACTTAAATCTATTAGTTCATCATCTCAACATGATTTACCACCTTGTTATAAATCTTCTTCTTCTTCCTATCAATAAAAATTCTAATGCTCTTCAACTTCTCCTTCTGAGTACCTCCTTAACCATTACACACATATATCTAATAACCTTCTTATGGGATATGATGAGTGAGATCCCATTCTAGAGTTCACTAATCTCCCATCCCAAATTTCATTCCTCGAGCTTATGAGTAATTTTCCACATCATATAAATTACCTCATGCATCTCTTATTTAATATGAATGTCCCTAATCCTCCCCTCACAGGGTGGGAGATAACTTTATCTAGTTCTAAAGATAGTATTTTATGACAATGTGAAGAGTTGTTTATCTATGTTGATGAAACCTTAGACACTTATATTTCTATATAATTTTATATCACTTTTATGATTCCTAAAAATATTACACATGTGGATGATCCTCCTTTATTCATTAGTATCCAAATAGGTGATATCCAAGTTAAGTGTGCCTTGATTGATGAGGGTTCTGACATGTGTGTCACTTCTCTTAATTTCATTAAGACCCTTGGGTATTTTGAATGCAATATCAAATCTACATGTAACACATGCCAAGGATATGATATAAGGTAAATGCCTCCTTTAGGTTGTGTGTGGCTTCCCATTACCACTCAACCTATCATCGTTCATGTGAAGGTGATGATCTTTAACTTCCCCTTTTTATATAACATATTTCTTAGTAGGATTTAGACTCACCACTTGTGAGCTATTGCTTTTTATGTATACAAGTACATTAAATTCCCTCATAATGGATCCATTTAAAATATTCAAGGTGATACTAACCCTTATAATTTAAAAAAATTTAAAGAACATAGTGTATTCAATATTCCTACTATTAAACCTTTGCTAAGTGTTCCATTTTGTGAGTCTCAACATCTTAAATTTCCTATCAATTCAACTTGAGGTCACAGTGGGCATCTTGAGATCATTGGTAACACTCCTCTTAACCTTTTAGATTATGATGATGATCAGCTTGATGAGATTCACTTAAAGATTAAAACTTCTAATCTCTCACCTCATCTCTTCTCATAGCTTCCTACTTCATTGCAACCTTGTTTTCATAATCCCATTTATGATGACATTCCTATAGTCTTAACTAAGACTAAGCATTATATTCACCATGCTTATTTAGATGACAAGGTTATCCCTACCTGTGTCATTAATCTTCACACCCTAGATTACAATGATGGTTATTCCTTAGATGATTCATTATTAGGTGGTCTTGTACAAGCCCATGATGTTGAGATTATTTGATATCATTCTTCTTTATTTGAGTCTTTTCAAGAATCCCATCATTTTATTTCACTTGTAGTTCCTATTTTTTTTATTTTTCCCCTTTATCATAGGGTAGAGATGGTACCAACACCTCTATTTTTTTAGGATCCATGTAGGAATATGCTCATAGATCATGTTATGACTGAGCTTTACCACTTTTCTAAGTTCTCTGACCCTCATATCTGGTTTACCCCTAAGGTTAGTGTAACCCTCAGTAGAGCTTGCTATAGCTGAGCCTCTTCCCAAACCTACTATAGTTGATCCTATTTTTTCTCATACTATTATTAAACCTACACTTATTTTTGATACTAGCACTCCTTCATTTGAGCCTAGTTCTATTCCTTCCTCATCATCACCTTCCCTTGGTGATGGTTTACTTCCCTTACCTAAGATGGCTCCTCTACCCACCAAATGGGTTGATGAGTGTTCTTCAGCTTCTTTTATTCCTCTTTTACCTCCTTTTGTGAGTGTTTCTCCTAAAACCACTCACCATCATATCTATTTATTTCATGAGATAGATAACCATTCTTCCACCCATTATCATAAGTTGAGATGATATCTTGATACCTTGAATCCTTCTTCACCATGATCAAACAAAGCCATACCTCCCCCTAAGGTACTTCATGAATATATGCCTAAGTATGGTGAGGTATATTATCTATGGAATTTATGTAGCACCCATCACACTAATCATTTTCACATCCTAAAACATTTCAAATATCATCTTATAATCATTACCAAACCTTCTTTTGTTCTTACCATAGGTTATTCTTATAATAAGGCTTCTCCTTCTTCTCCCATGGCTCTACCTTCAATGTTTCCATCAACTCCTATGGTCCATTCAGTACCTTTTGTGCCTCCACCTATGATTCCTTCGTTTGTGGACATTCCCTCACCTATGGATCCTGCTCCACCCATGAGTCCTTCACACATAGATCCTTCCTCACTAGTGATTCCTTCTTCTCCCATAGATCCTATTTCCACACATTCTCTTGACGAAAATTTTCCTAATTTTCCTCCTCAACATGATCCTTTGATCATTCTTAATTTTTTAGTTGAGGACATTAGAAAAGAATTATTTTCCTAGTATTCATTGAATATTGATGAAACCTTAGCAATAGTTCGATTAAAGCTTCATAGAGATTTATTTGATGCATTGGATAATGTGTGTGGATAGATTTACCAATATTTATGATCACATGCATGGTGATTTCACATTTATATTTGGATTTGATGTATGCTCCAATATTATTTTTATTTGGTATATCATCTGACACTATGTAAAATTTCTACTTCTTTTATATCATGATCTTACTTATTATACTATATCTTACTTATGTTATCATTTATTTTCATATATGATTGTCTTTTATTTATCATTACTTTCATTTCCCTTTTTCCCTGGAGGTTTTCTCAAAAATATCTTTCATGTATCTTTATGATTGTTTTGATTTATTATCCTTACTTTTCACAAATCATTTATCATGGTGATTTGGTTATGCAAACCCTATTCCCCTTGGTTATTATCTCCCTTTACCATGTGATCAATTAGCAAACAATCTATATCATTATTATCCTTTCCTAGTCCACTTTGAATCTCCTTTCTCCCTCTTCCATTTATCATAAACTAAGTATATACATGGTTGAGACTTGATATCATATGCTATTTCAATGTCAAGCCTGTTTATCCTAGTCAGTCTTTGTCTGTGGTTACTTATCTTCCTTTAGCCTTATCTTATAACTCATTCATGTGTATCACTATCTCTCTCGTGATTGTTCATTAAAAATTCATATGGAAGAGGCATCTTAAAAATCATTCAAAATAAAATTAAAATCCAAATCATTTAAACAAAAGGCAATGATATCAAAAGGCAAAAATATTCTTGAAAGTCTAATCACACTAAAAGATATGATTCAAAGCAAATCTCCTTTTTCTAGTCAAAGCTCAAACTCCAGAATTGGATTCACATAGATCCAAATTCCTTTTGGGTGTGGTAAGATAGTATATTAGAAGAGGAGAATTAAAAAAAAAATAGTGCTACCTAATTTCTCACATAAGTACCCAATCTTTGTAGTAGATTGATGGCTCTGTAAGGGGTCCTGAAGAGCAGCAAACATATTGTGGGAAGGTAGGTCCATTTTAATTTTCCTTATACCAATATACCTTCATGATTTAATCTTAGTATCACAATTATTTCCCTATAAATCTTTGTGTCTATATCAATTAGGTTTCCTTTGTACATAGATGACTACTAGTCACTTAGTGTCTTCTCATGTCCTTAGTGTGCCTCTTACCTCCTAAGGTATTCTTATAAGATGCCTAAGTCTTAATTTTTACACTCCTTTTTTCACTCCTTATATCCCTTATATTTCCTCTTGAGATTTTTTGTTTTTTGTACTAATCACCCCCTTGGGATTTCATTTTTGAGTTACATTGTAAGACTATAGATAGGACCCAACCATCCTCACAAAATACCATCTTTTCCTTCCTATTACCGACATCCTTTTATTACCCAATTTCCTTATTTATTCCACCCCAGTAGTGTTCTCTTTTTTGATTTGTAGTGTAAGACCATGGATAGGACCCAAACCTCCTCATAAAGTTTTCCAATACCTAAGTCACCATTCAAATTACATGTGTCAAATTTGAGATAAGATTCGATTTATTATGAATTTACACATCATTTTACATACTTCCCATCTTGATATTTAGTATGTTTTATGCTTAATTCATTTTTTATTCACCTTTTTATCTTCTTATTTTCTAAGTACATGTAATATTTCAACCATTTCTTGAATTTTTCATACTTCCTAGCTTGAATTAGTATGACAAATTTAAGACCAATATTTTTAATTTTGTTTTTCTTTCATACTTCCTAGCATGATTTAGTATGATTGATTGAATTAATTGATTTTTTTATACCATTTGTGCCATTTTACATACCTTTCTTTTATTACATTATTTTCATACTTCCCAATATGATATTTAGTATGATTTTACTTATTTTAATTTGGTATAAAAATCTTTCATATTGGTTTAAAAACAAATTTCTTGGTTATTTATACTTAATCATTTCTTGTTATTACACATTTCCCAACTTGAAATAGTGTGTAGTACATTTTATTGATTGATTATATTTTTACAAGTCCTTTTGCCTATTTCTTTTTAACCATGCATGTGTTTTTCATGCTTCTAGAAAAGAAACCACACCTCATATATTTCCTATAGAATATAAAACAAAGATAAATACATGTGCTAGAAATAAATATATCTAAAGCATCCATAGCCACAACCATAATACACAAACATAAATAACCATAATGATAATATACACATCCAATAGCAATATGCTAAAATGATCATATATATATATATATATATATATATATATATATATATATATATATATATATATATATATATATATATATAATTCATGATTTTTATATAACATATAATAACATATACAAGGCTCTAGTTATAGGTATAGGATCCATCCTATCTATCTCATGTCCTAGCCATGTTATTTACTAAGGCCTTGATTTGACTCCTATAAATGGTACATTGTAATGATGCCATATGAGATCTTAATCCCTCTACCTATCCCTATAGGTGTGTTTCCTACATCTCTAACTCCATTAGCTAGGTCTAGATCTCTGTAATCTATACTATTATAGCTAGATGCATAAATATCTCATTTTTTAGGGCCTACCATGCACGTATCTCCCTATCACCCATCACTTTTGGTGGTTTCATCCTCTCCTTCTTCACTTGTATTTACCTTATTACCTCTCTAACTAATTTAAACTAGCTTACCTAAGTTGGGGAAAATGGTACACTCAAATCCTCCAGTGTCATGGGGTCATATGGATGTAGAGTCTCATCTAGAATGTCATGGAGTGTTCCCCTCACCAAGGACCCCCATCTCTCCTCCTCCTCATCACCTACACTTAAAAAATAACATAAGATGGCTATTAGATCACTATCATATCTCATAATATCTATCTATTTATCTCTACTTCTAAATGAAAACTTAAGCAATAAATTAATTATCTTTTTACTTGTCTATGTCTTAGATACTATGGTCTCACCATCTACATGACTACCTAATAGTCTCCCCATCTATGCAGCCTCCTAGCACCTCCTCTGTAAGCCATCTCCTCAGACCAAACATGATTTTCATAGATCATGTAAGTCTTAGCCTACATATGAGTGCTCTCTCTATCAAATCCTCTAGCTCACCTATGGGGTCATTAAGAATGGTAATAGTCTCCACTCTCTCCTCTACCTCCTACCTTTATAGATGTTGTATCTTTGGTGGTGATTTCTCATCTTAGTGTGGAGATGGTAGTGGTACATCTAGTATCTCTACCTCCACATTCCTATCCTCCTACTTAACTCCTCATCATGTTTAACCAATCCATAGTCACTCTTAGTGTGGCCTCAGTGTCAACCTCACTACTAGTGATCTAAGTCCTCTCCTACCCTATGGCTCCCTCACATGCTAAGCCTACTAGTTAGGTATCAATATTAGTGCTACTAGATGCAATAGGCCCATTTATTCTATCACCTATGCTACTAGATGTGTCTTTCTCTACCAAAAATAGTGTCTAACCACTTCTATCCTCTTCATCACTGGTGTAATAGTGTGATAGCTCACCCATGTAGCTATTATGTTCTCATATAGTTGTCACATAATGTCTGCGTGTTTCACTAACTATAGTGATAACATGTGGGGCATGAATTACACAACCTAGTCCTCCCTCCATCTCCTCACTTGAGGTAACTTATCATTGATTGCATGGGGAAACCTAACTAGTTGGTACATAGGAAACCTCTCATATATACAATATATCAATAATATGATTGACCCCATAATCCTCTACCCTCTAACTCTCATCTTATATATATCATGTACCAACTAGATCTAGATGACCTAGCCTAGGTCATATATAACTTGCTCCTCCAAGATCATCTTGCTCAAGGCTACCATAAATAGTGGTACCTTATGATCTAACTTGTGACATAGCACCCACTATCTCATAATTCCTGTCATAGCCTTCTAGATATCAATAATATGTGATGTATAGACATCAAACACACTCACCTTCCTACATTATAATATCATATTTGAGCATGTAACCCACATGGCTAAGGCTCTCTTCTCCTCTATATTATATGGTATCCCTATGATCACCTGTGTTCCAACTAAAGGTAGCCCTAGGATGGAATGGATATCCTCCAGCATGATATCCACCTCTATTATATCCCCATCCACCTCCCATTTAAATAGGTTAGTCAATCATTCTTAGCAATCGAGGATACTGACTAATAAGTTAGCACTAAGGGGGATCTGGCACATCTCTATTATCTTTCTTAGACCTATGGCTCCTAGGATATCCTTATCTCTATTTAATAGCCTATCTAGCGAATCTAGTAACCATATCACATCTACAAGTCACCATAATCTCCATCATCCTTGTACCTAAGAAACAATAAAGGATATATTAGTTCATCCATGTCATGTATAAAAAAAATACATTATTTTTACAATTATATATTAAAAACAAGCCTAAATTACCTTATTTTATTCATTTTTAGCCTTCTTAGTCCTTTTTGACCTTACTTGGTCATTTTGGGCCATTTTAGCCCTCTTTTGGCCTTTTTCATGCTTTTTATATCTTTCTATCTCTTTTGTCAAACTAGTTTGACAAAAAAAATTCTATGTTTTCTCCTAGTTGTCTCAAAAATCTAAGTCAACCCCCTTATTCCCCTTCTCTGGTGTTGAGTTTCTATTCTAGACTTTTCAAACCACTTGATAATTCCAAACTAGACTTTTAGCCTATAGAATATACAGGGTTGACCCATACCTACTTGGTCAGTACTATGGATTTTCTTACTTTCCAACCTACTGGGTCAACTAGGTCAACCTAGTGCTTTTTGCCTACTAACCCCTTCTATTTTCTAAAAAAAGTGCAAATTTCTTATTTTTTTCCTAAATCCTTCAAACCCATTTCCCATATTCCTATTTTTTACCATAGAATCTATTTTTGCATCATTCTAATATCTATAAATGCTTAAAATTCAAAATCACTAAAATTACACCTAATTCAATACAAATTTCAAAAAATGGTTTCATATTCTTAGTTGCATACCTGTAGTGCACCCGCTTCCACCTCTAGAGCTCCTCCTCGCCTAGTATGTCATCTCCTTACCATCCTAGCTTATTTTCTCTCTAGAGCTCTTTTCTCTCCTTCACAAGTCAATATATAAAATGACTTCTATTTTTCCTTATTTAAAAACACTTTTTCAAAACTCCAATCTTTCAGTTATTATCCTATAGATTCTTTATTTTATTTATATCTTTTCTTCTACTCATTCATTTTTCAAACTATAAAAAGTGCTAGATTCATGGTGATGTAGAGATTTATTTCCACTATCATATCCTTATTTTCCAAATTTTTTTATTTTTGGCTATTTTTTGCACTAACTTTTATAGGTTCATCTAGTGTGCTCTACATTGGACACCTTCACATTTATTAAAACCTTATTCCTTATCTATGATACTAAGGTAAGTTAAAGGTATGTGTTTTTCCAAATTTCCCTTTCATCTATCATATTTTTTGCTTATTTCACATTACTTAGCATCAACATTGTGTGTTATCATGTTCTTTTCTCGAAGCACCATCCTTTGTTGCACTTACATGACATATGATGAGATTTGAGTGGGGCATATGTATACACAATATATTTTCAAAATTTTATTGATTAATAACACTTTGTATCTTATAGGAACTTTTTGAGTCTCAATCTCTCTGAGTGCATGCCTTAAAGGGTGAATTAGGAAAGGGTGGGTAGACCATCGTGCTTCATAAGATTGTTATTTCTTTTTCCAATTACCATCTACACACTTGTCTCCTAAAACAATTAACCCTAATCTTGTTCTTCTTAGTCTTACCTCCTCCAAGTTTTTAACCCTTTCCTTCCTCTTTTCTTACCTTAACATCCTTTTTGACTATCAGTTATACTAGATCAATTGGGTTGACCCAGTACAATTTAGGGGCATTTTTTACTTTATTGGTTTGTTATCCTTTCAATCAACCTAACACAAACCTAGTAATTTATCCTTGAAAACACACTAGGTTGACCGGGTTGACCCTATACAGCTGATGTTTATGGAAGGATTTAGGGTAAAATCCACCTATATATACAAGGTCATTTCCCACCATTTCATAAGAGAATAATTATTAGTGAAGAAATGTAATCAAACATCTACTTATTGACCATTCTATTTTAGGAATAAATCTTAGGGTTTCATACATTTTTTGGACATTTGGATCTTATCTTATTGATAATTATTTTGGATGATTAGATAGGTTGTGCAACCTATATCTAATTAATCTTGGTTATCCTTATATACCACAATAATATTTTGTGAATCACCTTGGCCAAGGGAGAGATTGAGGCTCGATGGGTTCATCTTCAAAGATAAATATTCCTAACTTTATTTCTCCTTTGTAAGAGTAGATATATAAAGAATTTTTATTCTTCTCTCCATGTATTTAGGATTATATATACATTGATGTGAGTGTATGTCTTCTAATACATGTTTAGTTTAGTTGTTTGTTTTATTGCTTATAACCCCCACTTTGTGCCACAAGCTTTGGTGAGAACTAGATTATATTTTGCTTTCTTGTTATTAGAATAAAGTGAACATTTTAAACCTTAGGACTCCATTAGGGTTGTTTTGTGATTATTATATATTGTAGGATTTGAAACCCTTCCTAGTATGATATGTTGTGACAAGTGATACAATTGATCCCCTAATCAGGTCTAGCAGATCCCCATATTGGTCATGTTCCTGCTTAACAAGTGTATCCCAATCAGAAGTGTAGGCGTGATCTATCTTATTTGATCTAAGATTAATTCATATACATGATGCATTTTTGATTACATATAATGAGTACCCTGAAACTAATGTCTATTTTTAGATTGAGAATATTCTCATTAGAACTAGTCTCTACACCTTTAGTCCCAAAAAATATTACCAATTTCCACATCTTTAATGATGATCAACATATATTATACTTCATCACCAACATTGAGGTGTTGTATATTAGATTATTGATGAATATGGTCAAGAAGACTTTAAACTAAATGAAGATTGGATAATGAATTTAAAGATAAAAAATATACCTAAGGGTGTGGTCTCATTAGAAAGGGTGTTAAACATGGATTACCAAGGTGAGAAACAAAAATCATCCCATTCCAAGGTAAGATTTAATTAGCATTTTAATATGGGTAATACAAATAAATAAAATAAAATGCTTCTAGGCACGATATGTACTAAAAGAGAAAATAAATACTTTGTTCAAGCCTTGAAGGATTTCAAGGATGTTATTTCTTGGAGATATGCTTACTTAAAGTGTTTACCACATCCATTATCATGCACATGATCCCTCTGAATCTAGTATTCAAACCATTCTTATAGAGGAAAAAACCTTTGAATCTACTACTACAGCCATTAATATTCAAAAAGTTTTAGAATTTTCTCTAAACTAGGATCATCTTCCTTGTTAGCCACTCAATTTTGGTGGCCAATTTGGTACCAATTATAAATAAGAATGGGAAGAGGCTTTACATATACTTATGTAACTTGAATAAAACGTAGAAAAGGATAATTACCCATTACCTTCACTATATGAAGTTATATAGATAGTGAATTAATCCCAAATGATATCATTCATAAATAGGTACTCAAGATATAATTATGTAGTTGTCAATGATGAAGATTGGATTAAGGCAATGTTTACAACCAAGTGGGGTAAAATTTTCATATAAGAGGATGTATTTTAGCCTGATCAACGTCGATACCACATTTAAATGTTTCATGGACATTTGATTCAAGGATATTATCATAAAATGCATATTCATGTACATGGATGATCTATCTTTTTAAATGATTAGGGAGACAACATAAAGGGCATAAGGTTAGTAATATAAGAGTGCCAAGATCATGAAATCTCCATGAACCTGAAGAAGTACATATTCTAGGTCACATAGGGTAAGTTAGTGGGTCACATCATCTTAGATCAAGGATTTTCAATAGACCTAAAGAGTGGATTCAATTCTAAACATGTCATTATTTGGTAGTATAAAATAGTTAAATTATTTATTCAACAATAGTAACTTCTTTAAAAAGTTCATTTTAGGCTACGTAGATATATTCCTACCACTAAAAAATGTGTTGAATAAGAAGGACGTAACTATTGAATAGATGGTTGAAGCACAAGCACATTTTTCTTAGATCAAGAAATCAATTGTAAATTCTCTAGTGTTGATCAATCCCAACTACATACAACCCTTATACCTTTACCCATTTGCTTCAAAATACTCAAGTTTTATTATTTTGACATACGAGAAATAAGTTGTAGATGAGAGAGACCTATCTCATTTATGAGTTATCCAATCTATAATGATAAATTAACGTATTTAACCATAGACAAGTAATATTTTACCTTAATAAAATCAATCAAAAAATTTAGGCACTACATTATTTGTAGTAAGGTATTCATAGTTATTCCTAACCCAACCATAAAGGATATGTTAATGAAAAATGAGATGGATGAGTAAAGAATAAAATAGATGGCCATTATCAAGAGTTTGTCCTAGAGTAATATCCAATGAATATTTTAAGAGGTCAAGGACTCATCTAGGCCATGGTTGAAGTAGACCCACAAATAGTTTTTCAAAAATACATGGTGCAATATATCACAACTAATGATTGGTATCAAGATGTGGTCTACTATTTTCTCAATAATGAGTGTCCCAGACACTTGAATTCTACTTAGAGTATATAATTTCACATGAAAAATATACATTTAATGATCAAAGTATGGATACTCTACATATAAAACCACAAAGGCATATATCTCAAATGCCTAAGTAAATAATAAGTGACTAAGGTGTTTAATAACCTCCAAAGAAAATATGGGATTGTGCATAGATCCAAAAATTATACTACCCACCAAATATTTAGGGTAGGGTATTAATATTATCACCTATTCAAGGATACACATGCACATTTCTAAGGCTACCATATGTTTTAGATTAATGCACATAGAGAACACACTCTAGCAATGCCTTTGCTTCTAGTAAGTGAAGCTCAACCTTTCACACAATGGGGACTAGACTTTTTGGGGGAAAATAAAATGAATTAATATATAGGCCATATATTCATCCTTAATAAAAATTATTATTATAATAAAAGGGATGAGGCCTAATCAATCAATAATTTTACTATTGATGTATTCATTCACTTTATATAGGAACACATCATCACAAGGTTTGGTATGCCTTATACCAGTATGTGACAATGGACATAAATTTTCCTATCTTGAATTTATAGAATGGGTTTTTGATCATTAGATAAATATGAAACTCATTTATATTTTTTATCCATAGGAGAATGGTTTAGATGAATCTAGAAATAATAATATGGTAAGCATAATAAAAAGACTTTTAGAAAATAATCTTAGGAATTGGCATAATGAATTGAAATTTAAATTATGGGATGATAAGACTAGAACTAAAGCTACTCTAAGAAATTCCTCCTACCATCTAGTTTATGGATAAGACCTTATTTTTCTAATCAACCTCAGAATCACTACCCTACTATTTATGGAGGATTACCTAGAAACAAATGATCAATACAAGATCTCCTCTTAAACCTTATGAATTTTTATAAAAAATGTAATTAAGACCTATTGTATTTTAGTATTCATCAAGAGGTTGTAAAATATTGGTTTGATAAATGGTCTAGATCAAAGGAGTTCAAGATATTTTACCATTTCTTTATGTGGGACAAGGCCCATGAGCAAAAGGGACAACATAAAAACATTATGCCTTATGGCTAGGTCCCTACAAAATTTCTAAAATCTTGGTGGAGAATTAATTATACCTAAGGTGTCTAATTATTAAATATGTCCCATTACATTTCAATGGACAATTCTTCAAGAACTACTTCTACGTGTGAATCAGCATGGAACACCCTATAAATACTTTCTTCCCTTTTTTTGCTTTCCTATTTTTTTCCTTTTCTTTCCTTCTCATCCCTTATTATTAGGTCAAATGTGATTTTGTTTGTTTTCTACTTCAGTGTTGGGTCTATCCCAACTATTTTTCCTTGATATCCCCTTGTTAATCAAAGAAATGAAATAAAATATTGTTTTAAAAGTAACATAGATGGCACTAAAATAACTTATGGTTCACTTAGAAGCATCAGTAGGAGAATAACATAGCTTCTCCTGTTGATGCTTCCAAGTGAACCACAGGTCTCTCAAGGGTTCCCAATTTTAAATGAATGGGGTATGTTGGTCCCAAAAAATGGTGACTTCTAGGAGAAACATAGTAATATGTTAGAGCTTCTAGACTCTGAGTCCAAACAAACATTGAGGTCACCATTCCCTTTGACCTAAGAAACTACCATCTAGATTTAATTATGGTTGAAAAAAACCTTGCACTAGTGAATTTAAGGTTAACCATGAAAACATACCTATGTTCTATGTGTGCTTTGATTCCATTTATTACTTGCCATAAGCCTCAAGAAGTAGTCTTTAGATTTCTACCTTCAATCATTTACATTAACCTAGGGTACACTAAACATTTCTTGAATCATGGTTTGGTTTAGGGATGGCTTGGGCATTGCTCTGATACTAGCCAAAAATTT
The DNA here is from genome assembly GCA_037957365.1 of Torreya grandis. Classification (NCBI taxonomy): domain Eukaryota; kingdom Viridiplantae; phylum Streptophyta; class Pinopsida; order Cupressales; family Taxaceae; genus Torreya; species Torreya grandis. Next base: position 2,712,565 of record JARHVA010001352.1, on the reverse strand, counting down.
ATATGCCCAATATAGATACCTTTGGCTCCACTCATGGCCTTGCTCCATTGCCAAATAGGCATCCATAACCTTGATAGAGGTTATTTGAATCACCTTTGTATGAAAGCCTCAATTTTTGCCTTATATTCTTATCATATTTTTTGTATTGTTAGATCTTTATGATTTCAATAAGGCTAGGAACCAAGATAGATAGGTTTAGGATTTGGTCAAATATTTTATTTTAGGAGGATCACTCAGGGCTACCACTCTTGTCCTAGGCATGGATGTTGATTAAGTGCTAGCTAATGGCATGATCTTGATAATTTAGGCCTCCAATCCCCAAGTGTAAATTTTCTTAAAACCAATGTGGATCCAAGGTCATGACTTAGATCTTATGGAATGACTTCCCCTCTATCTTTCTGTACTCAATTCCTCCAAGTTGTATTGTAATGTTATGTCCCAAGACCATGATTACCTTTGTATGGGGTCATACCTTTCTTTGAGGATTAGGGCACATCTTGAGAACATTTCATAACTTCCAAGCTTAGGGATGACTCTAAATAAATCCTAAGATCAAGGGAAAAATCTACAGGCAAGCAACACATAATAGAAAGCAAAAATAAAACAAAAAAAAAAGGGAACCAAACAAATATGAACAAACTCATGTACAAACTAGGGAAAAGAAAGAATGTATGCTCAAAGAAAACTAAATAACCTACCTACTCTAATCTAATCACCTTACATGTTACTCCATAAAGACCCTAGAAGGGGTGGCAGAGAAATAATGCTTGATGTATTGTCCATTAATAGGCAATATTAACTCTACCCCTTCTAAATCTTTAAGCTTAAAGGTGTTATTCCCCAATGTCTCTATAATCTAGTATGGGCCAATACATAGGGGTGTAAATTTACCATGCTTTCCTATGGGTTCACATGCTTTATCCCAAAGTAGGACTAAGTCTCTTTGCCTAAAAAACTTGACCTTAGACCTTTTATCAAACCATATTTTCACCATGGCTTGGTGTCTAATAAAATCAAAAAAAATATTTTCTTTATCATCTTCCATCTGGATGATGTATAATAACCTAAAAGTGGCATGTTCCTAACTCTCCTTTATGTACTCCTACATGAATCTGTATGTAGGCAATTTGAGAGTGATGGGAAATATGGGTTCCTACCCATACACTAAAATAAATGGTGAAGCATTCAAGGCTTGATTTATCCTTATCTTATCAGTCCAGAGTGTAAATTTGAGTAACTTATGCCAAGTTATAGGCTTGTCTTTTACATACTTTTTTATTGACTTCATTAGGTTATTATTCATGGATTTAGAAACACTATTCCCTAGGGTATAGTGATTGGATGCAAACTTAAGTGTGACACCATTGTCATATGCCTATTTAGTCATCTCAATTAAAGAAAATGCTAATCTATTATCACATATAGTAAATACATTTTGTTCTAGGAAACTGATCACTTCATTTGTTCTAAATTATTTGGTAGCCACTGCCTCTATCCACCTAGTAAAATAATCTATGGTAGTCAAAACATATTTATGACCCCTAGATTATTTGGGGTTGATTGATCCAAAAAATTCTAGACCCCACTATGAAAATGGTTTTTCAACCATGACTGGTTGTAAAGGAATGGTAACTTTAGGCTCTTTAGTGCTAAAAATTTGGTAAGAGTGGCATTCTCTCACATGCTTGTGAGCATCCTTAAAGATCATAGGATAATATTAACCAACCCTTAAGATCTTGTGGGTTATAGTTCTTTTAGAGGGATGTCTAATACCCAAATTTTCATGAAAGATGACTATAATTTGGGTGGCTTCTTCTTATGAGACACACCTTAGGGAGATTCCTTCAAAGTTTTTTCTATACAAGACTCCATTCTTGATCAAGTAGTGATCTACATTAAGCCTCAAGGCTCTCTTTTTCTCTCTAGATAGGCATATAATAGAAATACCATTGATTACCAAGTGTATTATTGAATCATACCATTCATTGTTTTGAAAAAAAATTAACCTACTTGCATGATACTTAGCCTAGGGCTAGTATTGTCAATCATTTGGATCACACCTTGGCATATTACCAGCTTCACTACCTTCATCTCCAAGTCAAATTCCTATAAAAATGACATCCACTTACCTTTGCATTCTCCCAGCTCATTTTGACTCAACATAAGTTTAGTAGTAGGGTCAAGTAGGATGACATTCACCTTATTTCTAATGATATAGTGCCTAAACTTCTTCACTACCTTTACTAGTGGATATGCCTACTTATAAATCATAGAATAATTTAGTTCAAAAAATTTATAATTGGTAATCATGAAAGCTATTGGGTGATCACACTCATCAACTTTCTAAGTCAATACAACAACCATAGTAAGATCATATTCAAAAGAGTAAAGGCATAAATCCTTTGAGAAATCTAGACTTATAAGTACTGGGGCTTGGCCAATGGCTTCCTTGATGTCATTGAATGACTTCTTGGATTATTCCTTCCAAATCACCCTAGCATCCTTCTTGAGCATGTCATTCATTGGATTGACAATTTCTACAAAACCATAAATAAACTTTCTTACAAAATTTATTTTTCCAAAGAATGACTTCAGTTCCTTCCTCCTATTTAAGAGCTTGATTATGGTTATGACATCCACTCTTTTATGGTCTATGGATATGCCATATTTTTTTATAACATTCCATAATATTTTTCATTTAGTTACACAAAATATTATTTTCTTAGGGTTCAAGGAAATGCCATACCTATTACATCTTTTGAAAACTTGTTGCAGGTGCATGAAGTGTTCTTCCCTATTTTTAGAGAAAACTATTAGATCATCCATATAAATAATGATGCATTTACTAATTAGACCTTAAAAGGCATGGTCCATAGCTCTTTATAAGGTATATCCTATTTTGATCAATCTAAAAGGCATCCTTTTGCAAGCAAAGGTCCCCTACTTTATTGTGAATGTTATCTTCATCATGTCTTCTCTATCAGCCAGTACTTGGTTATAGCCTAAAAATCCATAAAATAAGGACATCATAGCTAAACCTAAAATAGTTTTAATTACCTGATCAAGGGAAGGGAGAGGATAATTATCTTTCTTTGATGCTTTGTTCAAATTTTTAAAGTCAATACATAGTCTAATCTCACCATTTTTCTTCCTGATTGGCACCAAATTAGTCACCCAAGTTGAATGTCTAATGGGAAAAACTATCCTTACATCTAGTAACCTTTTGACCTCTTTGAATATCATAGGTTACAGCATGGGGTTAACTGGCCTTTGTTTTTGTTTGAAAGGTTTATAACTCTCTTTGAGGGGTATGGTATGGGTAATAACCCTTAGATCAAATATATTTAGGTCATCATAAAACCATGGTATAACATCCTTATACTTGGTAAGGAGTTCTTTGGCTTTCTTGTTTTTATAATTTGTACAAGCCTTTCCAATGTTCACTAATTAGGGTTTCCCTTGGAGGCCAAGTGTAGACATCGAAATCATGTCTACTCCCTTGGTCATCCTCTCCCCATTCGCTCCCCCTTGGTCCCCTTTGTCCACTTTGAGACACCTAACCTATGTCTTATTAATTTAAAATAATCACTTATTTTACATTAATAATTATTTTCTCTCTCCCATGCCTATTTAACCCCCCTCGATCATTTTCCCATGAACCTTGACCCTGGCAACATGTAAGAATGGGCAGAAGGCTAAAATTAGCCTCTGTCTCCATTCTATAGCTGCTGACATCGATCACTATTCGACTGACATCGGTAGTTATGCCAATGTCAATTACCATTACAACTACGTCCATTATTCATTTCCCAATCTGTTATCCATTATCCATTTTCTAATCAATTTTCCAATCCATTATATGACCTTCTTTCAAGACGTTCTCAGATTAGACCTTAGTTAGAACAACTAGCAATCAATCTGTAACAAAATCTATCTCTCTCTCTCTCCCGAGCATAGGTACTCTGCTTTAGTCACCTTGCTAGAGGTCTTCTACATTGAACATCTGCAACCAGTCTGCAACACACCATCAGCAATCAATTTACAACCATGTCTCCTACTCTCTCTTCAACAGGGAACAGGTAAGCAGTTCTTATGTGCTTTCATTTTGTTTTCTAGTTATTGCTTTTAAGTGATATCACCATCTAAATTTTAGATTATCAGACCATAAACCAGATTTGACTTCCTCCCGAAAAGGCTAAGAGGCCTTCCCATATCTGAACATACAGTCTGTCCATTGTCCCTGCAACTCTGCCCAGACCCTTGCATAGACCATTAAAAAGACCGAGACCCTTTTAGACCATTCTGCAACCCTGAACCCTATCCAGACCTGACCAGAGCTTGTCCAAAGACCACAATGCTGACCAGACCTCATCTAAAGATTATTGCCCTGACCGACGCTGATCATTTCCCCTACTGATGTCGGCATCATAACCGACATCGGTGACCTTCCTTGACCAACGCCGGTAGAACCACCGATGTCGGTGACTATGACCAGGCCAACAATAGCATTCAGGTAAGCATTTGCTTCCATTTCCTTTTCATTCTTTAATCATTTTAGTCTTTTATCATTTTTCCTTTTATCAGACATTATTTTTATCAATCAGTGGGTTGACATCCCTTAAGGAAGTCTTCGTACTTCTGGGATCAAGCTTTTGCTTGGCAGCCCACCATCTCCTCATCTAATGCCTTCTTTGTTTTAGTCTCTTTTCTCTACAGGTGTCATCCTCCACAACCAAAGAGGAGTTCTCACGACATCTGAATATGATGCGCAGACTACATCTAGGTACATACAAGCCTTAGACCATTTCTCTTAGTTTCTCATTTTCTTCTTGAATGTGAAAAGCGAAAATCGTTTAGAAACATTCTGGCACGCCCGGTGGGACCCTAGGGTCTTCCATGGGTTCTTTTCTTTTTTTTCATATAGGGTGCATTAGGTTTCTCCTTTTCACCTCTTTCTTCTCTCTCTTCTAAATGACATCATAAGCAGGATTAAAAAGAACTCTTCTTTCTTTTTTTGCATCTTAGACTAGTCAAAAGTCATACTCTTCAACCCTTTCTCCATTTGTCTTCATACGAACTAACATTTCGACTTGGGCTTAAAACACATTACATTTCATTTCTGCTTGCTTGCATTTCTTAGTCCACATCTAGTAATTAATAACCACATCTTGAATTAATCACACTTATGTTACACAACCAAATCACTTTCACAAATCAAACATCAAAACTCACCTGAGACAAGGCCCAACTGGGATTTCATCACCCATCAGATACCTTACCCATCTCGGCAATCTCACTTGGATTTCACCACCAAGGGGAAAGCCCACTCTATTCTCTGGCAGAGGATAATCTCTAGGGAAAGTATATTTTGGCTAAGCGAGACCAGCTTATCACTGGGCTCGTGAAGTGAGGGGAGCTTGCTCCTTAGCACCAGGCCATGTATAGAACCTAACCTAGACTCTTGAGCACCTAAACAAACCTAAAACCATCCATAGACTACCTTTTCTAGGACCCGTCTCAGATGGTAACCTCTCAAACATATTCTAAGGCATAAGCCAATAGGATTCTAAAAGTTGATTCTTAGGATTTAACATTTATGGTCTGCTTGTGTTCTTCATCTTTTCTATTCTTATCTGCTTGTTTGAGCTTGTGAGGACGTTCTTTCTTGCCTTGAATGGTTTTGACTCATAGTCAAACTAAGGCTCTTGTCGACCATGCTAGCCATTAACCACTTCTGCCTTCCCCATCCATAACCAGTCCTATAATGGAGTTCCACTCGGAGACTGAAAGAAATCCTACTCGACCGACCCCAACTCAGACCCCCATTATTCCTGAAGGGGACCAATATTTTGAAAGATTCTTGGACCTCAATGTCAAAGCCCTCCAAAACTATCTCACGAGGAACCAAACACGAGACCTTTCAAGTGAAGCGGTGATGACATTAACACCACCCGCTACCCAGACTTTTGCCTCAACCATTAACCCGACCATGGCCAATATGCAAATTTTGGCCTCCTCATCTATTTTTAGACCAACCTCCATTGGGGTTTCATTACCCCCTCAACCACACACAATTCAACCAAGTTCTACATCATACCAGAACTTGATTGTCTCGACCCCACACACTCTTACACCTATAAATGCAGGAGTGTCTACCTCCCCTTTTTCCAATGCCACCATGCAACCACCTTTGGTGGTATCTAGTCAACTTATGCCTTCTACCTTCATGACGTAACCACCCTTGGCCTCCACTTCTATCCCAACGACTAGTTATCAATACGTTGCACCCATATAGGCGCAACTGACTACGTCGTATGCCCCTTCTAGCATCTTCCAAGCACCCTACAACCTAGGGGCACCCCATCTGCCAATCCATCAGCCAATCTCATCAAAATTCTAATGGATAAAATGTCTAGTCTCGAGACCTCCATTTCTGGTTTGAGTAATGTCCTTTCCTATGACCAAATTTGCAACGAACCCATTCATCCCTCCATCCCTATCTGACCTTATCCCAACTAGTGGGAGTTTCCTAAATTTTATCATTTCCAAAGTAAGGAAGACCCGCAACAGCACCTATGAGCATTCAGACATGCTTGTTATCTTATAGCTCATGACGATGTGTTACTTCTACGCACGTTCACCATGTCACTTTTTGGCCCTGCCCTTGACTGGTATAGCTCTCTTACCAGACACTCTATCTTTTCATTCACTCAACTCACCCAATTATTTCTTGACCATTTTTCTATCAACATCACCAAACAAGTCTCAATCATAGACCTCTACTCCATCAGGTAATTTAACGACGAATCAATAATCAATTTTGTCGCCTGTTGGAGAGGCTTGATTAACCAGCTCTCTTTCTCCTTGCCTCAACCTGAGCTCATCAAGCTCTTTTCTCGAGCATGTGCCAGGCACATCTCTTCTACCTTGTAGATTCAAACATTTCACACTTTCGATGAAGCTTTCACCATGGCCTAAAAGCTTAAACTCCGCACCATTGAAGAAGATAAGGTCAAATTACGTAATACTAATGCAAGAGCCAATGACCCTTCTTCTTCCAAACCTTCTTCTTCCCACTCCAAATCCAAAGGAGTGGCCAACACTATGGTCATTAGATCACCATCCTCGACAACAACTGACCAATCTCAACCTTCTACATCTCAAAGCATCACCAAATACTTCCAACAACGGTACATCTAGCATTCATACACTCCACTTGGAGAATCATACGCTTCCATTTTGGAAATACTCATCAAATAGGGGGTCCTCAATCTCCCTCCAATCTGACCACCTCAATTCAACCCTTCCAAAGCCCTCCCTGCATGGTATAGGGAGGCTGACTTCTGCCACTATCATCACATCCACGGACATGACATCAACAATTGTCGAACCTTTAAAAACATTATTCAAGACATGATAGATAGGGGTGATCTCGTCTTGGACAACCCGAATGCCCCACCCAACCAACACATCAGCATCTTCAAGCAACCATTTCCCAACCATCCTCCTACTCAAAACAATGTCCAGACCATGACCAATGACCCTTAAGACCATAATATACGCATGGTTGACACTGTCTCTTCTCTGATCCCTGACCAACCTCTTCTACAGGTAGAAGAATCCTCTTCTCTTGTTAGTCCTCCATCAACCTCTCTCATATTGGGGGATGCCTTGACCATACCAACACCATTAAGCCCACCTCCATCCTTCTTCCCACTAATGGAGGACCCTATCCTTCCTACTCCTCAACCATAAGTAGAGGGCACGATCATCCCTACCCTCTGCCCTCTTGAGGAGCCACACTCTCCTATTTCTTCTCCACCAAGAGAAGAACCAGTCTCTTCACCCATTTTGATCAAGGAAGACCCAGTCACAGTTTCCTCTTGTCTTTTGCCTGAGATTGCTACATCTCACTCACCTCCGTCTACATCTAAACCCAAACCCGCATCTAACCTCGCCTCATACAATGGTGGCCCTCAACCCAAACCAAAGAAGCCCACTAAACCACATTGGAGGACTCCTCCCCCACCTTCATCATTACCTTCAATTTTGAGCCTGCATCCATCCACTTTAATAGGAGTTCTTCCTACTCCCATACTTCACAGGGGCAAGTCGCCTCCATTATCTTCTCAACCAATTAGACATATATTTCTTCCAAAACATCCAACACCTATCACCACCAAAGTGTCATCTACACGTGCGGCTACACCACCCACAAAAATGATGGTATGACCAATGCCTCTTATGCCTCTCAAACCAAAGTCATCAACCCCCACTGCAACAAGACACACAGACCCATTAGCAGGTTCTTATGCCTTGTTGTTATGTCAATTGTTGTAGTCTTCTATCATCGTCCTCCCACCTATCAAGCCTTACCAACCTCTCAGACCAAAACCACCTTGGTTCGATGACACTCAAATTTTTGCATATCATCACACACCTGGGCGCGACACTGAGCATTGTTGTACCCTCAAGGTTTTCATTCACCAATGCTTGGAGAAAGACACCCTTATTCTTGACCACATTGTCAGCAAACCTTCAACACCGCCCCACTCATCAACTCTCAGATCAAGACCATCTTGGTTCGATAACTCTAAATTTTGTCACTATCATCACACACTGGGACATGACACTGAGCATTGTTGCACTCTTAAAGCTATCATTCATCAACACTGGAAAAAGGATTCCCTTCTGATCAAGGATCCTCTTAACCACCCCTTCGACAAATCATCAACACTGACCCATACTTCTCAAGCCTCATCACCTAAATTGGGATCTCCACGCCAGACTACGATCCCTTTGCCGCCTTTAACCCCCTTATTCGACATCAACATAGTCAATCTAACCACCAAGCCTCAACCGACCTTGATCAATCTATCAAACATTCTCCCTAGCCATTGGGGGAATTCAACCTTCATCCACGCCTCAACCAACCTTTCAACCCAGTCTCGACCAAATATCAATTACTCTTTTAATCTTAAACCTCGACTAGGCCTCGACCAAGCCTCGATCAAAACATTGACCAAATATCAACCAAGCCTCGACCAAGCACTGACCAAATATCAACCAACTTCTTCAACATCGACCCCAAACCTTGACCAAGCACTGACCAAATGTCAACCAACTTTTTTAATCACATCATCCAACCCAACATTGACCAAATAGCAATCAACCTCGACCAAATATCAACCAACTCCTTCAACATCGACCAACATGTGACCAATTTGGAATGAAGCAAATGGGGCAAGTTTGCTCCTAATTGACTCGGACCTTACATCATGACACACAAGCATGGGTCAGGAACTTATCAGAACCTGAGCCTCTTTATGCCTTGCATCTTCGACCAGTCTAACTGTTAGTCAAGTAATTATTCACTTGATGTTTAACTTGAGCTCGATCCCTTTAGCACTCCCCGTCATTGTCATTCCTATTCCTTTCAACCCTCAACCCTGCAAACATTCGTCACCCCTTTTTTCAAGCATGAATGCTTTATCCTAATAAAAGGGAAACCCTCTAAACCTCTATAGTCAAGTCCATGACCACAAGTCCAGTCAATATATATATATATATATATATATATATATATATATATATAAGTGGGATGCATATTCCAAGGTCATAAAACTATAAATGTAGACTGCTCCCTCAAAGGACAGCTACATCATCATTGTTGTATTTACTAGACTGCTCCCTTGAAGGATAGCTAGGCCAAAGTCATATCAAAAACATATAAAGCAGAATATAGACCACTCCCTCAAAGGATGGCTATTCCTAAATTTTGCTACATACACAGCATTATCTTAGAAGCTTCTCGCATCGATCAGCTTCACAACATGACCACAAAGCAAAACAACATCCCATCGTAGGCTTCCCGCATCAATCAGTTTGCCTTCAAAAAAAAAACTAACTGACAAAACTATAAAGTCATGGACTTGTCTATAGTCATTCTCGAGGTCACCTATAAAAGGGGCAAAGTTGTTCCTACCAAAAAGGATTCCCCCTTCCATCCATATCACATAATCAATCCTATCACCCCAACATACTCAAGGGAGTTAGAGCTCACTTAACGTCAAGTGATTTGATTACTTCTCTAACACAAACACTGGTCAATGACGTAATGTTGAATGGGGCTTTTGTTTCTAAACAACCCCTAACCTATGCCATCATTATAGGCCTTTTCAATGAAAGAGCAATGCGCCTTTCGCTTTTTACATCTTGGTCACACATCTAGCCAAATCATTTTGCCAACTCAACCCAATCAAACATTTTTAGACCACCAACATGACCTAGTCCATTTCACATAGTTTCTATGGACACCAATACACATGGAAACTATCAACCACTCAATTTATGTTAAGCATAAACCATTACTTGCTGAAGCATACATAGACCTCAATTCATTTTTAGCATACATCCATCACGACTATGGAAAATTACTAGAGATGAAAGACCCCTCAACCAATGTTGCAGAATACACCATCACACCATTTGGAAAAGGCTATAGCATCATCTTATCCTCATCATTTATAACCTGAACAAACCAATCATCAACCACTTTGACTCTTCATCTGAATTACATTGGTCTGAGGCCCTAAGATCGGGGTTATGTAGGTAGCACTCAGATGACACGACTATCTTCTGGGGTTAGCTTGACCACCCTCATTTATTCGTCTCTCTGATGGACAAGTCTTCTTTCCTCCTTTGACCATGACTTGACCTCAACCAAGACCAATCCATACCTTTGACCCTCTCCTTCCCTTTTAGGGAGAACTACATTGGCCTGAGGCCCTAACCATAGGGGTTATGTAAGTAGCACTCAGTTGACATAGCATCTTCTGAGGTTAGCTCAGCCACATTCTTTCATCCACCCATTCATTCAAACAATTATCTATCTCAGCCTCATCTCACCCAACCACTTTGGGGATCATTCCTATCTCCTCTGACCCTGACCACTTCTAAGATGAATTTTCCTTGGTTGTTTTTGCATGTATTCTACCCCACGACTAGCTAGCAAACTTGTGCATAGACTATTTTTGACCCTCGCAAGTATAAGATCACTAGCACGTTAATCCCCACTACTTTTGACATTTTTGTGTTTTCTAGGAGCACTTCCTGAGCCTGGGATACCTAGAACACGATGACCATTGGAGCTATAGCTTAGATTGAATAACCCGATCAACTACGACTAAATGCTAGGGCCCGGTTACTTCAATTTTTGCACTCCTCGACCCTTGACTTGTGACAATTTGACCTGACCATCTCGTGCAGTGGTATGCACACAATCACAACTATTGTAGCATTCACACTCACCATTTTTCATCCACTCTCTATCAAATCAGCACTCAATTCCAAGTTCCCTTCCCTCGACTCCTACTTTGAGGGGGAATACCTCATCCCACACCTGGGGCAACCAACTCCTATTTTTGTCTTACAGTTCATCAAGAACAACCAACAAGACAAAAAGGGGCAAATGTAGACACTGAAATCGTGTCTACTCCCTTGGTCATCCTCTCCCCATTCGCTCCCCCTTGGTCCCCTTCGTCCACTTCGAGACACCTAACCTATGTCTTATTAATTTAAAATAATCACTTATTTTACATTAATAATTCTGTTCTCTCTTTCCCATGCCTATTTAGTCCCCCTTGATCATTTTCCCATGAACCTTAACCCTGGCAGCATGTAAGAATGGGCAGAAGGCTAAAATTAGCCTCTGTCTCCATTCTACAACTGCCGACATCGGTCACTATTCGGCCAACATCGGTAGTTATGCCAATGTTGGTTACCATTACAACTGCATCCATTATTCATTTCCCAATCTGTTATCTATTATCCATTTTCCAATCAATTTTCCAATCCATTATCTGACCTTCTTTCAAGACGTTCTTGAATCAGACATTAGTCAGAACAATCAGCAATAAATCTGCAACAAAATCTATCTATCTCTCTCTCAGGCACAGGTACTGTACTTTAGTCACCTTGTTGGAGGTCTTCTACATCAAACATCTACAACCAATCTACAACACACCATCAACAATCAATATGCAACCATGTCTCCTACTCTCTCTTCAACAGGCAATAGGTAAGCAATTCTTCTATACTTTTATTTTGTTTTTTGGTTATTGCTTTTAAGTGATATCACCACCCAAATTTTAGATTATCAGACCACAAACCAGATTTGACTTCCTCCCAAAAATGCTGAGAGGCCTTCCCATATTTGAACATACAGTCTATCCATTGTCCCTCCAACTCTGCCCAGACCCCTACACAGACCATTAAAAAGACCTAGACCCTTTTAGACCATTCTGCAACCCTAAACCCTATCTAGACCCAACCCGAGCTCATCCAAAGACCATAGCATTGACCAGACCTCATCCAAAGATTATTTCCCCAACTGACATCGATCATTTCCCCTACCAACGTCAGCATCATAACCGACCTCGGCAACCTTCCTTGACTGATGCCAGTAGAACCACCGACGTCGGCGACTGTGACTAGGCTGATAGCAGCATTCAGGTAAGTATTTACTTCTATTTCCTTTTCATTCTTTAATCATTTCAGTCTTTTATCATTCTACCTTTTATCAGACATTATTTTTATCAATCAGTGGGTTGACATCCCTTAAGGAAGTCTTCATACTTCTGGGATCAAGCTTTTGCTTAGCAGCCCACCATCTCCTCATCTAACGTGTTCTTTGTTTTAGTCTCTTTTCTCTACAGGTGTCATCCTCCACAACCAAAGAGGAGTTCTCATGATGTCTGAATATGGTGCGTAGACTACATCTAGGTACATACAAGCCTTAGACCATTTCTCTTAGTTTCTCATTTTCTTCTTGAATGTGAAAAGCAAAAATCATTTAGAAACACCAAGATCTATAGTATTACAATCTTTTCCAGTTGGGAACTTTGGAAACCTCAACTAGTTTGTCCTAATTAAAAAATCTTTCTAGAGTAATCATCCATTTAGGTATTTAATTTTCATTTAGTTTAATGACTTTGATATCAAACTTATTCCCTCTATTTGAATTTCCATCAGCTTCATCAATAATATGGGCTTCAAATGCCCCATAATTGGTTAAGAAATCTAATATATATTTGTCATCATTAAAGACTTGGAAATGGTTAACATTATCAAGCACTAATGGACATGGAAATAATTCAATACTATAATTAGGGGAGTCTAGATTAGGCATGAGATTCATTGCAACTAATACCAATTCATCTATATCTTGGTTTTCTTCTCATGGAATGGAGGTGATGTTAAAATCATTAAAAGACTCAATCAGGTCCTAGACTCTAAAATTATACTTCTTGAGGTATGAGAGTTTACGTTGATACCTACTCCTGACCTAGTTGACTACTAGTTCTAAATCTCTAAAAACTAGTAGTTCTTTAGCTTTATTCTTGATAACAAATTGCAAACCAAGGATGAGAGCTTCATACTCAATAATCTTATTGGTGCAGGGGAATTGGAGTCTGTAAGAGGCATGATACCTTTTGTTGGTGGATTAGTTAATACAATTCTAACACCTAATCTATATTTTTATCTAGCACCATCAAAGTGTAATTTCCATAGCCTAGGAGGAGTCTCCATACCCTTAAGATCATCTAATTTATCAACTTATAGGGTAAAAACCCCTATTTCTGAGTTGATTATGTTGACATTTTCATTAATAGCATTGTAATCTATTATCATATGTTTCATCCTTGGTTCATTCTCAACTCTTATTTGATTTGGGACTCCTTTACAAGGTAGCCACAAGTGGCAATAAGCAGTTTACATATACCCATTTAAGGCTTTAGTCCATTCTCTACTCAATAGGATCCCATAGGCATTTGGCATGTCTACTATCTGAATGTCAATGAATTATTGTACCTTGGGCTTAGAGGCTATCTATATGTGGATGTTCAAGAGTTCACCAATTACTTTAACCCTTTATTTGTCTAATTGGGTTACAATCCTATCAAACTTGATGGGGGTTAAGCCAAGTTATTTGCATATTCCAGTAGGCATGATATTTATGGAGGCACCTGAGTCTAACAAGCACTTGTGCAAGTTTTTTCCAAATATTCTAATTATGAGAAAGAAAGGGGGAGATTCAACCTTAGCCCTATGCACTGTTACATTAGCATGATATGTCTTGGGAGGTTTGCTAAATTTTAAGGACTCTAACAACAAATCCCTTTGTTACATGATCTGTGTTAACTCATGTAAGGTAATATTAGCCTTTATCTTCTTCATGTATTCAACTATGTTGTAACTAGTTTTGGGAGGACTAGGAACCTTAGGGTTATGCTTGAGAATTCTCCCTCAGGGGGTCTTAGGGTTATTATTTAAATAAGGATCTAGAGGAGTTTCAAAGTTATCTGGGGGGGTTTAGGTAGCAAAGGGATGCCTCTATTCTCTATTCCTCAATGGGCAAGTCTTTTTTAGAAACTATTGAAATGCATGGATTTCTTCAAGGATCTCATCTAGTTCATTTTCCTCTTGAAAGGGTAAATTAAGGGTTTCTACCATGAAAGCCTAGTCAGAAGGCTTAGTTCCAGATGTATTTTCACTATTTTCCTTATTGGGAACCACCTAAAATATGTCGAACTCCTCTTGGAATGCCTCAAATTCTTTTTATAATTTTATACAATCAATATCCCCATGTTTGGTTATGTAATGCACCCTATAATAGTAAAGTAATGCAATATCTATGAGTTTAATATCTATGGTTTTCTTCTTTGAGGAGGGGTCATGGTTTATATTATTGTGGAAACTATCATTCTAAAACCTATTATCTGGCCTGTTATATCTTTGAAATGAGAAGTTCCTTCCTAACCTCTTAGTGGTATTCTCCACTTGTTTTTGTAATTAGATGATATTAGTACTTAGCTTCTAGACCATTTTTTAAGATAGACTCATTTTCACTTTTAGGGGTCTCATAATTGTGTACTTAGTTTTTTCTAACATTAATAGTTTATATTAACACCATCTAATCTCATATTCTAAAGCCATTATTTATGGGCTAACTCAAGAATCCTAAATTTTGATTAGGGGTAGCATGATTCAAGGGAAACTGAGTGAGGTTTAGAATTTGGTTTATAGTAGGCATGTTTTGATTATTATTAAGAAACAAGTTCATCACTGGTATGTGGAGGTTATCATTTGGCATAGAATAAGCCATTTGTCCTTGGGGTTGAATTTCAACATTAATAGTCACTACTTCCAAAAAAGCCCTAGTTAGTGAGGTTATGACTGGTATGGATCTCTTTAAGAACATCAAAGTCATAGGATCTACTACATCCTTTGAAACCTATCATTAAAGGACCTGATAAGTTTATTACCATCTCTTCTAATAGTTTTAAATTTATGATAAATGATGTAAGGACTGATGATTTTTCCAAACTAATCTATGAAAACATTATTAAAATATTCCCAACCAGTAATGTAGTTATTAGGAATGTTCAAAAACCATTCACAGGTAGCATCCTTAAAGGTAAAATGGAATTACCTATATTCCACATCTTCATGTACAACATTGAGTAGCCTTAAGATAGCCTTAAAAGACTTTATATGCTCCTTAGTGGTTACTATGCCTATGGGACTAAATGCAAGAAAATATTTATCTAGATTATGTGGGGGATCATGGACCACCCCAGGCATGTTAATGGAAGAATCACCCAACCAAGCCATTCTCATATAAGGATTAAAAGAAAGTGTACCTTAAATAGCTAATGTTGGGAAGGATTAGATTTCCTACGTCTACCTTTATCCTGCCTATCTTTCTTGTGTTATTGAAGCTCAAACAAAGGATCTCAAGTTTTTGAGTGTGATCTTGTCTTAATCTTAGGCATCTCCAACATGAAATTTGAAGATCTTATCAAAGATATAATATACCACTTTAAATTTATATGAGAAAGGGGTTTAAGATTGGATGTGGGGATATATTTTTCAAAGGGTGTATAAAAAAAATAAATATTTGGTTAGATCCTGTCAAAGATATACCCAATTTCATGAATATGTTCTATCTTAATGCATCCATGATCTAAAGAAGTCATGCACACCTCACACATACCACCTTTGATCAAAATAAGATGTCTAATTCTAGATTTTGGGGATTCCCATGGTTTTCTACTAAAATCTATTATAATAAATAGTTATGACCATAAAGAACATCAATCCCTAGCCTATAATAGCCTTAAATTAATGATAAAAGGTCAAGATATATGACCTTTGTAACCTTGGGTTATATTTACCATGGATCAATAATATAGGCCCTCCTTATCGCACCATCAAAGCTTCTCCTATTGATGCTTCCAAATGAACCATAGGTTCTCTCTAGTGTTTAAAGAACACTTATCATTTTAGAATCCAAGGATTCAATGCATGAATTGTAGGTTTTTGGAAATTAGGATGTTTATGGTGAAAATAGTAGTAGAGCAACATGGACTGTTCCACAATATATATAAAATTTTATGGTAGGGAGCCATCTTGGTACCTTTCTTGAGAATATTGATGTTAATATCAAACAAACTGACCTAGATCTGAACCATTGACTAAACTAAATGGTTATGAACAATGTATTTAAGCTAATGTAATTTTTTTTTAAAGGATCAAAAGGAGAGGGTAGAGTGAGAAAAAAATAGTGATTATTGATCTATTATTATGAACATATTGACAAGATTTCAATATTTCCTAAGCATGATCTCAACTAGTATATAGTGCAATGTAGCTTAAGCTCATGTTTCACTATAAACTAGGCCTAGTTCTAAAGGTAGGATGGCAATATAATTAAAAATTAGATTTAATTTAAATTTGTATACTACATTTAGATAACTAAAGCACACATTTATTATAGATCAAATAAAAATAAAGTAAATTCAATTCTTTCAACTAACCTAGCATACACAAGTTAACAGCCATGTAATTAATGATTTTAACTCGGTATTTATTGAAACATATTTGTTAGGACTAATATACCCAATTCATTTAAAATTGGGGACCCTTGAGAGACCTGTGTATCTAAGTTTGAAGCATCTAAACATTAAGGTCTTTTGATAGAATTTGAAGATTATCCACTCAAGGATGGAGCATATTTGTATAATTTAAAGTCTCTTGTTATGTAATAACCTTGTTGATGAGTTATGTGAGTCAATTTTTTAGGTTCCATGGAAGGTTTAGGGTTTGGTGTTTATAAACCCTAGGTGGCCCTCAGTTAAAATTCAAATAATGGTGGTAGCCAAGTTGGTAGGAACTAATGAAATAAATTTGTGAACAAAGGGTTTAAGTCATGTTTTAAAACATGACTCAAGCTTTTATTTACTCCTTTTCCCTTTATTTTTTTCCTTGGGTCTAATTTGATGTGTTCATGAGGTCCCTTTTACATTTCTAAACTTAGCCTAGGTTATTAATATTAAGGCCCTAATATTCATCTCAGGCTTAGTCTTGATAATTTATGTTATGTATTTATGTCCTTAGGTATAATATTTATCTTCCTCATCCTTGAAAGATCCTACAACCAATAGTTGCTCACTAGATTTGATCAGACTAAGCATATTAATCGAGAAGCCCTCACTTAAAAGACATGCAATGGATTAAGATTAATGATATTCACCCACTCATTAGATTTTATCTAATGGTGTGAGGTAGATGAGGAAAATTCAAAAGGGATACAAGGCCCCAAGATTCAAACATGTGATGACTTGGTAATCAAATGAAATAAATGAAAGGGACCCACTTAATAAATTCATCTAATTAATGACTGACTCCCCCATAATGATTAATGTCATTCATTCACTCGCCAGATTTGATTTAATGTCATGAAGAACATGATGACTTTTCAAGGCTTTGTGAGCTCAACACATGGCCAATGCTTGACCAAAGTAGCAACTGACAAGAGATACATAGCATGGGAAAGATCTATGAGAATTCTAAGTGTCATGCTCATGAGCCTATAGATTAATGGACTAATAGAAATTTGAGGACTTAGATTTAGATCAATATGTCATGATAAACCTAGGATCTTGATCCAATAAATAAAAATAAAGGAGGCTTTTAAAAGCCAACAGCTAGTATCCAAATGGAAATTTTGAAAATTACCATGAAAAGCCCAAAATGATTCCACATGGAGTCCACATAAGTATAAAATTCAAAATCAAAGATCTTATGAAATCAAAAATGCAAGGGTATAAAACAAAAGGGTATCCATCAAATCCAAAACATGTATGAATTTAAAGACTAAATATCTCCTACCATTAAATCTCAAAACACTAAATCTTATATAAAGAGGACCCAAATTAACTTAGTCAGTTATAGTTCAATCAAGATAGCATAATTGTGCCTCAAAGAGTAAGTGCCTTAGTAAAACCCTCGGTAATCTTGTGAGAATAATTTAGTATCATCAATGATGGCTAGCAATAAATAATTTAAGATAGAAGTAGAGATCTATCTAACCTTTGATAGTGAGGGGAGGGTTTTTAAGGATATAGAGCTAGACTTGGTAGCCCTAAATATTTATGGAGTAAGGAACTAGTCCAAATTATTCTTCCTGGTAGATGAATTATAGCCCATCTCTTAGGAGGAGAAGAGAAATTCCATAACACATCAAAGGTACAATGACCTAATTGTAACTCAAATGGTCGACCTCCACCATGACAAAACTAAAGGTAAAGCATTGTATTAATGTCCTTGCTCTTATCTTTGTGGATTTTAGGATATATGGAGAGTGAATTATTTGAGAGGGTAGCACCAAGAGAGTATCATATATCTCCCCCATTGCATTTGAGACCTATTATAAGCTTCCCTTACCCTATCTCAACCTATCTGGCATGAGGAACTTGGCTAACACCCAAGACCTTGATTCAATCCTTACACCTTGGCTAATCCAAGGACCCCATGTCTTTAGGACCCTAGATAGAAAAATTCCTATAGTCCAATTTAGGGAAGGCATTAAAGTAGCCATGACCCTATTGAATAGATATTTTGGTGCCCCTTCCACCACATATGTAAGCAAAGTTTGGGTATCTTTTGTCCACTTCATGATAGAAAATAAATTAACCCCTCTAGTGGGAGACCTGATAAGCTTCTTCTTGGCCAAGAAATTCATGGCCATTAAAACAAGGACCTCTAAATAATTATTTATGATGTCCTAGATTCCTTCCTAGCCTCTATGACCTTTCTTGGCATCATAAACTAGTCCCCTAATGGTAGAACCACAATTTCCCACCATTATTCTAAATTTCATATATTCAAATATAAGAACCACATGTAATTTATCTATGATGGTGTCTTCTTAGCCATATATGAGGCTATCACAGGAATTTCTATGCCAAGGCTGCATCCTCTCATTAATAAATAGGTGAAAACCATGGGAGATGTGTGGTATTACCAAAATTACACTATTATAAGAATAGAGGGGATCCTAACCCAAACCTATAGGCTACCAATCCATGTCCCCAACAAGCTTATAGAGTAACAAATTGCTTCTTAGATATTCAAGGTGTGGATAGAATGTGCAAAGAAAAGAGGAAATACCAAGTCCACCCCCTCCCATTAGACATTGGTAAAATCATAATCAAAGACTAGAAGTAGCTAGAGGTCAAGGTCATACATAGATTTTTTTTAATTTTTAGTTAGATGACCTCAAAATATGAGACACTAAGAGCAAACTAGGTGACCACATCAAAGATAGAAAGGTACCAAAAAATAAATATGGACATCAGTTAGGTGTTGGTGATGACATCTACATTAGAGCAAAGAATTTTTAAGAGGTGCTCTCTAAAATCA
The DNA here is from genome assembly GCA_037957365.1 of Torreya grandis. Classification (NCBI taxonomy): domain Eukaryota; kingdom Viridiplantae; phylum Streptophyta; class Pinopsida; order Cupressales; family Taxaceae; genus Torreya; species Torreya grandis. The sequence goes on along the minus strand of JARHVA010001352.1, from coordinate 2,692,798 downwards.
AGAATTACAACATTATGTTGGAGCATAAATTGGTCAAGGATAACAAGTCCTCAGGGAAAATATGGAAATTACACCCTTTGTAGTATCACTTGTTTCCAGGTCCATTTGGGACTACTCATGAAGAGCCACCTATTGAAGGAAAATCATCTGAACCTCAACCTCCTAAACAAGAAAAATAAGTAGAGGCTATGTAGCCTCAAGATGTCAAGGGAAATGGTAAGGCCAAAGCTAAGGAACTAAGACTAGAGCATAGACCTAAAAAAGGCCCTCCACCTTCATAACTCCCAAAGATACCTTATTCTCTGGTAGAATTCATTGGTATGGTTTCCCTTGAACAAGGAAAAACATCATAAGGTGCCCTTATTGACATAATAGCTATATACAATTTTGATAGGGAGGAGGATCCCTCTAGTGAAGTAGGTAAGGATTTGATCCCACTAGATGGGGAGAAAAGGAAAGCAGAATTAGCCTTGGTGCCTATAACACCAAGGAAAAGGCCTAGGTTAACCTTAACTTACCATAATAGTGAAGTCAACATTTTTAGTAATGAAAATCCAATTCATGGACTAGTCATCCCTAACTAGTTTGTCTATGGAAAGCTAAAAAATATCCCATCCCTCTTTCCTTCCTAGGCCTTGACCTAGATTGGCTTGACTGAAGATGACAACATCAAGCCATGGATCAAGGATATAGTTCAAAAGTAGGAAGAAATGAGGTTACAAGTCGATCAAGCCTAAAGAGGAAAAAGACTTGACACCCTAGGAAATTTTTGTATTACATTTGTGGAGGTGCTAGAGCCTCAAAAATTCAAGGAAGTAGAGGTTAAGGTTTAATTTAACCTAGATACAACATCCTTAGAAAGAACCACAACAAGGGTGGCTATAGTGGGTCAGGAAGAATTCACCTTTTAAAAGGTGGAGCCAATCACAAGGTTAACCTCTATTAGAGGACAACATCTTGGAGAGGATCCCATCCATGAAAAGGATGTGGAAAGTTTGATTGAGGATCAATCTTAACAAGCTAGGGTTGGTGTCTAGGAATTAGTGCAAAGAATTAAGAACCAAAAGAGAGTAAAAGAAAATTTATAGACTCGGGCAATTCTCTCAGTGCTGCATTCCATGATTAAAATTTTGGAGGAGTCATTATATGACATGTTCAAAGCATTAAAGTCTATGAAATTAAGGAAAGATGTATTAAAAAACTAAACCACCTTAGCTAAGGAGCTGGTTACTCAATGGAAAACATCCAAATATAAGATTTCCCATCTTCTTAACATCCAAATTAAGAAACAAATCTCAAATTTCAAAGCCATCAACACGGAGCACCTAAGTGTCATTTTGGGAATTGTTGTAGACAAGGTCTAATCCTTGAGAGCTTGGCATACAAAAGTGGAGGAACTTATTGAGGAGGAAAAAGAGCTCATGGTTAGAATTGAGAAGCTCCTAGGAACTATGCTCAAGGATCCTACACATCCCACTACCCTAGGGATTATTAGTGATGAATAATTTCAGCATAGAGCCACTTTGGTGACTCAAGAGATCAAGGGTAAAAGTCAAGGAAAAATAAGGCAAGATAATAACAAAATATTAGACATAATATTTAATGCAAGGATCAATGAAGCCAGAAGCATTAAGGAATCTTTGGCTAGGAATGACAAAGATTTTGATGAGTTGGCTAATCAAGAAGAGGAGCGTATCATAAGGCCCACTGTAGACTTGGGCTTAGTGGATGAACAACATGAAAGAGCCGTGAATATCCTTCAACAACAAAGGAACCCACCTCTCACATCCTAATCATGGCTTACCAGTAGGGTGACATATTCTTTTGTAAGGGCACATGCTAGTTTGTTAGTGTGATTTCCTTTAGGTCAATAGGATTGTAGAAGACACATGTACTATAGTTATTACAAAGACACTTATCTTTTTTATACCTATATTGGTAAAATTGATCAGTATACTACCTATATTTCTATAAAGGAATGTATTACCATTTGTAAAAGGGAGAAACTTTGAAATAATTTTTGACCATTTCGAGCAATCAATACAAGAGATCAAAGAATTCTATAGGAATTGTCTATTTTGATGTGTTTGAATTCCTAAGTTTTTCAATTATTTGTATAAATTTGAATATGAATGGTTTTAATAAATACTAAGTTAAAATCATTCATTATAAAGCAGATAACTTGTGTATGATAGGTTAGTTGAAATAATTGAATTTACTTCATTTTTATTTGCTCTGCAACAAAGATGTGATTTAGCTATCTAAATGTAGTGTAAAAATTTAAAAGTAAATCCAATTTTTACTTGTATTGTCATCTTACTTTCAAAACTAGGCCTGGTTTATAGTGAAATGTGAGCTTAGGCTATATTGCACTATATAATGGTTGAGATAATGCTTTTTAAATATTAAAATCTTATCAATATTATCATAATAACATATCAACAATTACTATTTCTTTCTTACTCTACCCTCTCCTTTTGCTCTTTTTTAAAAAATTATTCACATTAGCTTAAATACATTGTTCATAACCATTTAGTTTAGTCAGTGGTTTGGATCTAGGTCAATTTTTTTGATATTAACATCAAGATTTTCAATAAAGGTACTAATATGGCTCCCTACCATCAAATTTTATAAATATTGTGGAATAATCCATATTGCTCTACTGTTATTTTCACCACAAGCATCTTAATTTCCAAACACATATAACTCATGCCTTGAATCCTTGGATTATAAAATGAGAAGTGTTCTTTAAATACTAGATATCACCTATGGTTCACTTGGAAGCATTAATAGGAGAAGCTCCACTGGTGCTATAAGGAGGGCCTATATTCTTGATCTATGGTAAATCTGACCCAAGGTTATAAAGGTCATGTATCTTGACCTTCGACCATTCATTTGGGAATATTATAGGCTAGGGATTGACATTATTTAAGTTTATAATTATTTCCTATAATATATTTTAGCAAAAAACCATGGGAATCCCCAAAATCTATGATTAGACATCTTATTTTGATCAAAGGTTATACGTATGAGGTGTGCATGAGTTCTTTGAAGCATGGATGCATTAAGATAGAACATATTCATGAAATTGGGTACATCTTTGATAGGATATATCCAAATATTTAAATTATTTATACACCCTTTACAAAATATAGCCCCACATCTAATATTAATCCCCTTTTTCATGGAAATTTAATATGGTATATTGTATCTTTGACAGGATCTTCAAATTTCACATTGGAGTTGCCAAGATCAAGACAAGATCACACTTAGAAACTTGAGATCATTTGATTAAGATTTAATAACACAATAAATCTAGGTAAGACAAAGGTAGATGTTAGAAATCCAAATCCCTCCCAACATCACCTATTCAAGTTACACTTGCTTTTAATCCTTAGTGATTCTTCTATTAACATGCTTGGGGTGGTCCATGATCTCTTACGTAATCCAAAGAAAAAATTGCTTACATTTAGTCCCATGGGCATAGTAACTACTAAGGATCATTTAAAGTATTTTAAGGATGCCTTAAGGCTACTCAATGTTGTGCATGAAGATGTAGCATGTAGGTTGTTCCCTTTTACCTTTAAGGATGTTGCCTATGAATGGTTTTTGAACTCACCTAATAACTACATTACTAGTTGGGAAGATTTTAATAATGTGTTCATAGATTAGTTTGGAAAAATAATTAGTCCTTGTATCATTTATCATCAATTTACAACTATTAGAATATATGATAATGAACCTATCAATTCCTTTAATTTTAGTTTTAAAAAACTATTTAATAGAACCATAGATCCATACAAGCTAGATGATATTCTAGCTCTAGAGATATACAAGGATACAATAGATGCTATGACATCAATGTTATTAAAGAGATCCATACTAGTCATAACCTTGATGGCCAGGGTGTTTTTAGAAGTAGTGACTATCAATGATCAAATTCAACCCCAAGGATAAATGGTTTATTCTGTGCCAAATGTTAACCCCCTCATGGCAGTGATGATCTTGTTTCCTAACAATAATCAAAACATGCATGTTGTAAACCAACTTCCAAACCTCACTCAGTTTCCCTTGAATCATGTTTCCCCTAATCAAAACTTAGGATTCTTAATTCATCCCACAAATAATGTCTTTAGAATAGGAGATTAAATGACATTAGTACTAATTGTTAATGTTAGAAATAACCAAGTACATAATTTTGAGCCCCCTAAAAGTGAAAATGAGTCTATCTTAAAAATGATCATAAAGATAAGTACTAATTTCATCCAATTGAAAAAATAAGTGGAGAATATTTCTGAGAGTTCAGGAAGGAGCTTCTCATTTCAAAGATATAATAAGCTAGGTAATAGGTTTTAGAATGATAGTTTCCACAATAATAGAAACCATGACCCCTCCTTAGAAAATAAAACCACATATATCAAACTGATAGATATTGTATTACCTGACTATTGTAGGGTGTACTGCATAGCCAAATATGGGAAGATTGATTGCATCAACATTTTTAAAGTGTTTGAGGCATTCCAAGAGGAGTTGGACACATTCGAGGTGGTTTCTAATAAGTAAAAAAATGAACATACATCTGGCCCTAAGCCTTCTAACCAAGATTTCATGGTAAAAACCTTTGATTTATCCTTTCAAGAGGAAAATGAACCAAATGAGATCCCTAAATAAATCTATGCATTTCAATAATTCCCAAAAAAGACTTTCCCATTAAGGAACAAAGAACAGAGGTAGCTCTTGACTACCTCAACCCCCACAAATAACTTTGGAACTCCTCCAAATCCTTCTTCAAATAATAACCCTAAGCACCCTTGAGGGAGAATTCCTCAGCACAACCTTGAGGTCCCCAGTCCTTCTAAAACTAGTTACAACATAGTTGAATACATGAATAATATAAAGGCTAATATCACCTTACATGAGTTAACATAGATTAAAGAACAAAGGGATTTGGTATTAGAGTCCTTAATATTTTGGAAACCTCCCAAGAAAGATCATGTTAATGTAACAATTCATAATACCAAGGTTGAATCCCCTTTATTGCTCATAGTTAGAACATTTGGCAAAAACTTGCATAATTTCTTATTAGACTTAGGTGCCTCCACAAATATCATCCCTACTAGCATATCTAGACAACTTGGCTTAACCCCCATAAAGTCTGATAGGATTATAACTTAGTTAGACAAATCAAGGGTTAAAGTAATTGGGGAACTCTTAAACATCCACATGTAGATAGCCTCTGAGCCTAGGGTACAATAATTCATTGAAATTCAAGTAGTAGACATGCCAGATGCCGATGGGATCCTATTGAGTAGAGAATGGACTAAAGCCTTAAAGGGGTATATGTATACTAATTGTTTCCACTTGTGTTTACCTTGGAAAGGAGTCCCAAATCAAATAAGATTTGAGAGGGAACCAAGGATGAAACATATGATAATGGAGTATAATGTTATTAATGAAAAGGTAAACATAATTGACTCAGACTTAGGGGTTTTCACCTTAAAAGATGATAAATTAGATGATCCTAAGGACATAGAGATTCCTCCTAGGCTATGGAGATTACACTTTGATGGTGCTAGATGCAAGGTTAGATTAGGTGTTGGCATTATCTTAATTGATCTAGCCAAAAAAAGGTACCATGCCTCTTACAGACTCTAATTCCCCTATAATAATAACCTTGATGAGTATAAAGTTCTCATCCTTGGTTTGGAATTTTCTATCAAGAATAAAGCTAAAGAAATACTAGTTTTTGTAGATTCAAAACTAGTAGTCAACCAGGTCAAGAGTAGGTATCAATGTAAACTCTCATACCTCAAGAAGTATAAGTTTAGATTCTAGGACCTGAATGAGTTTTTTAATGCTTTTAGCATCACCTCCATTCCCTAAAATAAAACCAAGGTGTATATGAACTGACATCAGCTATAGTGAATCTCATGCATAATCTAGACTCGCCTAATTTTAGTATTAAACTGGTCCCATGTCCATCAATGCTTAATAATTTTAACCATTTCTAATTCTTTAATGATAACCAGTAAATATTAGATTTCTTAACCAAGTTTGGGTCTTTTGAAGCTCATATCATCGTTGAAATTGATGAAAATGCAATTTAAGGTAACAAGTTTGATAGCAAAGTCATTTAACTGAATGACAAAAAAATCCCTAAAGGGATGATTGCTCTAGAAAGATTGTTCGATCAAGACAAACTAGTTGAGGTTTCCAAATTCCTAAAGCAAGTGGAAGGGATTGCAATACTATGGATCTTGGTCTCCAAGGGCAACCCCAATTAGTGAACATTGGAAAGGCTTGTACAAATTCTAAAAATAAGAAAGTAAAATAACTCCTTACCAAGTATAAGGATGTTATAGCATGGTCCTATAATGACCTAAATATCTTTGATCCAAGGGTCATTACCTATACCATACCCCTTAAAGAGAGTTGTAAACCTTTTAGATAGAAATAAAGGCTAGTGAACCCCATGGTTGAACCTATGATATTCAAATAGGTGAAAAGGTTATTGGATGCAAGGATAGTTTTTCCCATCAGACATTCCACTTAGGTGGCCAATTTGGTGCCAGTCAAGAAGAAAAATGGTGAGATTAGACTATGTATTGACTTCAAAATTTTGAAAAAAACATCAAAGAAGGATAATTATCTTCTCCCTTCCCTTGATCAAGTAATTAAAACTATTTCAGGTTCAGCTATGACATCCTTCCTTGATGGTTTTTTAGGCTATAACCAAGTACTAGTTGATAGAGAAGATAAGATGAAGACAACATTCATAATAAAGTGGGGTACCTTTTCTTACAAAAGGATGCCTTTTAGATTGATCAATGCAAGAGCTACCTTCCAAAAATCCATGGACTATGCCTTCTTAGGTCTAATTAGTAAATACATCATCATTTATATGGATGATCTAATAGTTTTCACTAAAAATAGGGAAGATCACTTCATGCACCTGTAACAAGTTTTCAAAAGATGTAAAAGGTATGGCATTTCCTTTAACCCTAAGAAACACATATTTTGTGTAATTGAAGGAAAAATTTTAGGGCATGTTATAACCAAAGATGACATCTCCATAGACCCTAAAAGAGTGGAGGCCATAACCAGAATAATGTCATTCTTTGGAAAAATAAATTTTGTAAGAAAGTTTAGTTTCGGCTTTGTAGAAATTGTCAAGCCATTAAATGACATGATCAAGAAGTATGCCAAGGTGATTTGGAAGGAAGAATACAAGAAGGTAATCAATGACATCAAAGAAACAATTGTATAATCCCTAGTGCTTTTAATTCCCAATTTCTCAAAGGATTTCTACCTTTACTCTTTTGTATTTGATCATACTATGGATGATATATTGACTCAAAAATTTGACGAGTGTGATCACCCAATAGATTTCATGAGTACCAATTTTAAGAATGTTGAATTGAACTATTTTATGATTGATAAATAGGCATATGCACTAGTAAAGCTAGTGAATAAGTTTAAGCACTACATCCTCAGAAATAAGGTGCATGCCATCCTACCTAACCCTGCTACTAAATGTATGTTGAGTCAAAATGAGCTGGAAAAATGTAAAGGTAAGTCGATGTCAATTTTATAGGAATTTAACTTGGAGATGAAGGTAATAAAGCTAGTAAGATGCCAAGGTCTGATCCAATGATTGTCAATAATATCCCTAGGCTAAGTATCATGTAAGTAGGCCAATACATTTTTCAAAATAATGAATGGTATGATTCAATCATACACTTGTTAATCAATGGTATTTATCCTATAGTCCTATCCAAGGAACAAAAGAGAGCCTTGAGTCTTAAGTTATCTCACTACTTGATCAAGGATGGAGTCCTATATAGAAAGAAATTCTAAGGAATCTACCTAAGGTGTGTCTCACAAGAAGAAGCACCCAAATTATGGTCACCTTTCATGAAAAACTAAGTAGTGGACATCCCTCTAGCATAACTATAACCCACAAGATCTTAAGGGCTAGTTACTATTAGCCTATGGTATTTAAGGATGCTCATAAGCATGTGAGAAAATGCCACTCTTACCAAATTTTTATCACCAAAGAGCCTAAAGCAACCATACCTCTACAACTAGTCATGGTTGACAAACCATTTGCATAGTGGGGTCTAGACTTTTTTGAGTAATCAACCTTAACTCATCTAAGGGTCAAAAATATGTTTTGACTACCATAAATTATTGTACTAGGTGGATAGAGGTAGTGTCTACCAGAAAATGTAGAATGGAATAAGTGATTAGTTTCCTAGAAGAAAATATATGTACTAGATTTGAGACCCTAGTCTCTCTAGTATATGATAATATATCAGCATTTATTTCAATTAAGATGACTGAATAGGCATATGATAGTGGTGTCACACTTAAGTTTGACTCCAATCACTATCCCCTAGGGAATGGTGTTTCTAAATCCATGAATAAGAACCTAATGAAGGCAATAAAAAAGTCTATAGAAGATAAGCCTAGAACTTGGCATAAGTTGCTCAAATTTTCACTCTGGGTTGATAGGATAAATATCAAGCAAGCCTTGAAATCTTCATCATTTATGTTAGTGTATGGGTAGGAACCCATCTTTCCCATCACTCTTAAATTTCCTACATAGAGATTTATGTAGGAGTACATGGAGGAGAGTCAAGAACATGCCACTTCCATGTTATTAGACATCATCTAGATGGAAAATGATAGATAACTTGCTTTTGTTGATTTTAGCAAACACTATGCCATGGTGAAAATATGGTTTGATAAAAGTTATAAGGTTAAGGTGTTCAGGTAGGGAGATTTAGTCCTACTTTTGGACATAACATCTACACCCAAAGGAAAGCATGGAAAATTCACACCCCTATAGATTGGTCTATACCATATTATAGAGACATTGGGGAACAACACCTTCAAGCTCAAAGATTTACAAGGGGTAGAGTTCATATTGCCTACTATGGGAAATACATCAAGCATTATTTATATGTCATCCCTCTCAAGGTCTTTATAATGTAAGGTGTAAGGTGATTATATTAGAGTAGGTAGGTTAGTTTGTTTGTTTTGAGCATCTTTTCATTCTTGTACCCAATTTGTATATAAGTTTATTCATATTTGTTTGGTTCCTTTTTTTTTTTGTTTTTTCTTTCTATTGTGTGTTGCTTGCCTGTAGATTTTTCCCTTGATCTCAGGATGAATTTAGAGTCATAGATAAGCTTGGATGTTAAGAAATTTTCTCAAGATGTGCCCCATTCCTAAAATAAAGGTATGACCCCATAAAAAGTTAATCATGGTCTAGGGACATAACATTATGATACAACTTGGATAATCTGAGTATAGATAAATGGAGGGGAAGTCTTTTCACAAGATCTAAGTCATGATGTTAGATCCACACTAGTTTTAATAAAATTTACACTTAGGGATTAGAGGCCTAAATTATCAAGAGCATGCCATTAGCTAGCACTTAATCAACATCCATGCCTAGGATAAGAGTGGTATCCTTGAGTGATCTTCCTAAAATCAAATATTTGATCAAATCCTAAACCTGAATATCTTGGTTCCCAACCTTATTGAAAACATAAAGATCTAAAAATACAAAATACAAAGGTGATTCAGGAAACCTCCATTGGGGCTATGGACACCTGGTTAGCAATGGAAAATTTCCATGAGTGGAGCCAAAGGTATCTCTATCTAGGCTATGGATGCCTGGCTGACATCAGAGTAATGCCCAAACCATCCTGAAGCCAAACCATGATTTAATAAATGTTTAGTGTACCTCAGGTTAATGTAAATGATTGATGGTAAAAAGCTAAGGATTTCTTCTTGAGCCCTATGGAAAGTAGTAAGTGGAATAAAATCACACACACAACTCAGGTATGTCTTAGTGGTTAACTTCAAATTTTCTAGTGTAAGGTTTATTTTAACCATAATTGAATCTAGATGGTAGTTTCTTGGGTCAAAGGGAATGGTGACCTCAATGTTTGTCTGGATTCAAAGTCTGAGAGTTCTAACATATTACTATGTTTCCCCCAAAATTTGTCATTTATTGGGACCAACATACCCTATTCATTTAAAATTGGACACCCTTGAGAGACCTGTGTATCCAAGTTTGAGGCATCTAAACATTGAGGTCTTTTGATACAATTTGAAGATCATCCACTCAAATATGGAGCATATTTGTATAATTTAAAGCCTCTTGTTTTGGACTAACCTTACTGATGAGTTACATGGTTCATTTTGTAGGTTCCATGGAAGGTTTAGGGTTTGGTGTTCAAAAACCCTAGGTGGCCATCAGTTCAAATTAAAATAATGGTGGGAGCCAAGTTGGTGGGAACTAATGAAATAAATTTGTGAACAAATGGTTTAAGTCATGTTTTTAAACATGACTTGATATTTTATTTACTCCTTTCCCCTTTCTTTTTTTCCTTGGGTCTAATTTGATGTGTTCGTGAGGTCCCTTTCACATTGCCAAACATAGCTTAGGTTATTAATAATAAGGCCCTGATATTGATCTTGACCTTAGTCTTGATAATTTATTATATGTATTTATGTCCTCATGTCTAATATTTATCTCCCTCATCTTTTGAAAGATCCTACAATTGATGTTTTCTCACTAGATTTGATTGGATAAAGTGTATTAACTGAGACTCCCTCACTTAAACAATGTGCATTAGATTAAGATTAATGGCATTCACCCACTCAATAAATTTGATCCAATAGCACAAGGCAAAGGAAGAAGAGTCAAAATGGATATAAGGCCCTAAGATTCAGATGCATGGAGGCTTGGTAATCAAAGGAAAGAAATGAAAAGAACCCACTTAATAAAGGAATCCAATTAATGATTGAGTCCCCTATGAAGATCAATATAACTCACTCACTCACTAGATTTGATCCAATGACATGAAGAACCTGATGACTTTTCAATGCTATACAAGCTTAACACATGTCCAATGCTCTACCAAGGCAATAATTGATAAGAGATACATAGCATGGGAAAGATCTACGAGAATTCCAAGTGTCATGACTACGAGCCTAGATATCAATGGACCAATATAAATGTAAGGACTTGGATATAGATCAATATATCACACTAAGCCTAGGATCTTGATCCAACAGAGCAAAATAAAGGAGTCTTTTAAAATATAATGGCTAGTATCCAAATTTTAATAATGAAAATTACCACAAAATCGTATAATTATGCCACATCAAATCCACAGAAGCATAGAAGGTCAAAATCAAAGATATTTTGAACACAAAAACACAAGGGTATAAGGTAAAAGGGTATCCATCATCTAAAACATCTATGAATTTAAAGACTAAATATCTCCTACCATTAAAGCTCAGAACCCTAAACCTTTTATAAAGTGGACCCAAATTGACTCAGTCGGTTATCATTCAATCAAGATAGTGTAACTATGCCTTAAAAGGTAAGTGCCTTAGTGAAACCCTAAATAATCCTATGAAAATAATTTAGTATCATCAATGGTGGATAGTAGAAAAAATTGAAGATAGAATTAGATCTCTATCTAACCTCTGACAGTGAGGGGATGGTTTTTAAGGATACAACACTAGACTTGGTAGCCCTAAATGTTCATTGAGTAAGGAAATAGTCCAAATTATTCTTCTTGGTGGACAAATTATATCCCATCTCTTAGGAGGAGAAGAGAAATGCCATAACACATCAAAGTTACAATGACCTAATTGTAACTCAAATGGCTAGCCTCCACCATGCCACAAAAAAATAAGAGGTAATATATTGTATTGATGTCCTTAATCCTATATTTGTGGATTTTAGGATAGATGGAGAGTATATTATTCAAGAGGGTAGCACCAAGAGATCATAATATATCTCCCCCATAGCCTTTGATACTTATTATAATCTTCCCTTACCCTATCTTAACCTCCTTGACATGAGGAATTGGGATAACACCTAGGACCTTGATTCATTCCTTGCACCTTAGCTAATCCAAAGACCCCATGTCTTCAAGATCTTAGATGGATAAATTCCTATAGTCTAATTTAGATAAGGCATTAGAGTATCCATGACCCTACTGAATAGAGCCTTTGGTTCCCCTTCTACCACATATGTAAATAAAGTTTGGGTATCCTATGTATACTTCATGATAGATGAGAAATTAATCCTTCTAGTGGGAGACCTGATAAGCTTCTACCTAGCCAAGTAATTCACAACCATTAAAATAAGCACCTCTAAGTAATTATTTATGATGTCCTATCTCCTATATTCCCTCTTAGCTTGTGTGACCTTCCCTAGCATCAAAAGCTGGTCCCTTAATGGTAAAACCACAATTTCACACCATTACTCCAAATTGCATATATTCAAATATAGGAACCACATGAAATTTATCTATGATGGTGTCTTCCAAACTATATATGAGTCTATGATAGGTATTCCTATGCCAAGGGTACATCATCTCATTAATAAATAGGTGGAGACCATGGGAGATGTGTGGTACCACCTAGATTGTAATATTATAAGAATAGAGGGGATCCTAACTCAACCCTACAAGCTACCAATCCATGTCCCCAACAAGCTTGTAGATTAATAAATTACTTCTCAAATCATTTAAGGTGTGGACAAAACATGAAAATAAAAGAGGAAATCCCAAGTCCACCCCCTCCCATTTAACATTGGTAAAATCATAATCAAAGACTACAAGTAGCTAGAGGTCATGGTCATGCATAGAAATTATTTCAATTTTTAGTTATACGAACTCAAAATGTGGGACCCTAAGAGTAGATTAGTCAACCATATTAGTGACAAAAAGGTTCAAAAAATTAAATATGGACATCAGCTAGGTGTTAGTGACGACATTTAAATTAGAGCAAATAATTTTGAAGAAGTGCTCTCTAGAATCAATAATTACAACATTATGTTGGGGTGCAAGTTGGTCAAGATAACAATCCCTCAATGTAAATATGTAAATTACACACTTTATAGTATCACTTATTGCTAGGTCCATCTGGGACTGCTCATGAAGATCCACCTATTGAAGGATAGTCATTTTAACCTCAACCTCTCAAACAAGCAAAACAAACACAGGCTATGAAACCATAGGATTGCAAGGGCAAGGGTAAGACCAAAGATGAGGAACCAATACTAGAGCATAGACTTGGAGAAGGACCTCCACCTTTAAAACTCCCATAGATACCTTCTTATCTAGTAGAATTCATTGGTATGGTTTCTCTTGAACAAGGAAAAACATTGGAAGGTGCCCTTGTTAACATAATAGTTGTATATAATTCTGATAGGGAGGAGGATCCCTCTGGTGAATTAGGTAAGGGTCCAATCCCACTAGATGGGGAGAAAAGGAAATAAAAATTGACCTTGGTGCCTATAACATTAGAGAAAAGGCCTAGGTTGACCTTCACTTACCCTACTAGCGAAGTCACAATTTTTTGTGATGAAAATTCAATTCATGGACTAGTCATCCCTGACTAGTTTTTCTATGGAAATCTACAAAAAATCCCATCCCTCTCTCATTCTTGGGCCTTGACATAGATTGTCTTGATTTAAGATGAAAACATCAAGCCATGGATTAGGGATATAGTTCAGAGGTCAAAAGAAAGGAAGATACAAGTCCATCAAGCCCAAGGAACACAAAGACTTGACACCCTATGAACTTCTGGTTGTACAGGTGTGGAGGTGCTTGAGCCTCCAAAATTCAAGGAACTAGAGGTTAAGGTACAACTTAACCCAAATACATCATTAGAAAGAACCACAAGGGGGGCTACTGTGGGTCAGGAAGAATTCACCTTTTAAAAGGTGGAGCCATTCATAAGGTTAACCCTTGTTAGAGGACAACAACTTGGAGAGGATCCCATCCATGAAGAGGATGTGTAAATTTTTATTGAAGCTCAATCTCAGCAAACTAGGGCTAGTGTCTAGGGATTAGTGTAAAGAATTAAGAACCTAAAGAGAGAAAAAGAGAATTTATAGACTCAGGCAATTCTCTCAGTGCTAGATTCCATGATTAAAATGATAGAGGAGTCATTCTATGACATGTTTAAAGTATTAAAGACTATGAAATTAAGTAAGATGCATAAAAAACTAGGCCACCTTAGCCAAAGAGTTGGTTACTCAATGGTAAACATCCAAAAATAAGATTTCCCCAATTCTTAACATCCAAGTTATGAAGCAAATCTCAAGTTTCAAATCCATCAACATGGGGCACCTAAGTGCCATTTTGGGAATTATTGTGGACAAGGTCCAAGCCTTGAGTTCTTAACATACCAAAGTGGAGGAACTTATTGAGGAGGAGAGAGAGATCATGGGTAGAATTGAGAAGCTTCTAGGAACTATGTTAAAGGATCTTACACAACCCACTACCCTAGGGATTATTAGTGATGAATAATTCAAGAATAGAGCCACTTTGGTGACTCAAGAGATCAAGGATAAAATCCATGGACAATCAAGTCAAGATAATAGTACAATATTAGACATAATATTCAATGCAAGGGAGAGGATCAATGAAGCTAGAAGCATTAAGGAGGCTTTGGCTAGGAATGACAAAGATTTTAATGATTTGGCTGATCAAGAAGAGGAGCATATCACTAAGCCCACCATAGACTTGGGATTAGTGGATGAACAACATGTAAGGGCCATGAATACCCTTCAATATAAAAGGGCCCCACCTCCAACATGTTAATCGTGGCTCACCAATAGGGTGGCATATTTTTTTGTAAGGGCACATTTTAGTTTGTTAGAGTGATTGCCTCTAAGTCAATAAGATTGTAGAAGACACATGTACTATAATTGTTACAAAAACACTTGTATTTTGTACACCTATATTGGTAAAATTGACCAATATACTACCTAGATTTATATAAAGGCATGTATTACCATTTGTAAAAGGGACTTTGAAATATTTTTGGACCATTTTGAGTGATCAATACAAGAGATCAAAAAATTCTGTAGGAATTGTCTGGTTTGATGTGTTTGAATTACTAAGTTTCTCAATTGTTTGTCTGAATTTGAAAATGATTAGTTTTAAGAAATACTAAGTTAAAATCATTAATTATAGGGCTGCTAACTTGTGTATGCCAGGTTAGTTGAAAGAATTGAATTTACTTCATTTTTATTTTCTTTACAACAAAGATGTGTTTTATCTCTCTAAATGTAGTGTAAAACTTTAAAGTAAATCTAATTTTTACTTGTATTGGCATCTTAATTTTAGAACTAGGCCTGGTTTGTAGTGAAATGTGAGCTTAGGATACATTGCACTATATATTGGTTGAGATCATGCTCAATAAATATTGAAATCTTGTCAATATGTTCATAATAATAGATAAGCAATCACTATTTCTTTCCCACTCTACCCTCTCCTTTTGATCATTTTTTAAAAATAATTCACATTAGCTTAAATACATTGTTCATAACCATTTAGTTTAGTCAATGGTTCAGATCTGGGTTAGTTTATCTGATATTAACATCAATATTCTAAGGTACCAAGATGGCTCCCTACCATCAAATTTTATAAATATTATGGAACATTCCATGTCGCTCTATTGCTATTTTCACCATAGGCATCTTAATTACCAAACACCTACAACTCATGCCTTGAATCCTTGGATTCTAAAATTAGAAGTGTTATTTAAACACTAGAGAGCACCTATGGTTCACTTAGAAGCATCAATATAACCTAATTACAATTTTGATTGAGTATATTATGCAAAATACTATGATTAATTCATACATTTCCTTAATTTCAAAGGTCAATGATTCCTAATAGAAATTATGAATTTATAAAATCCATTGTATTGTTTAAAACCATCTAAAATATTTAACAAATATCTAAATAAAAATGTATCATTGATTCAATTCTGGTTTGTCTTGATTTGTCATGAATTTTTTAATTTACTTTTACCTATGGCTTGGTCCCTAACCCTTTATAGATGTAAATGTAAAATATCAATTTAAAAAGAATTTATCTAAGTGTAAAATATGAACTTTCTCATCGAAAGGTTGATCTTGGTAACCTCCACCACAAGCTTTTCAGCCTAGTTGAAAGTGGAGCAAGGCCTTAGGAAGGGACCATAGGTATATCTATTAGGTCTATAAATGTTTGAATAGAAGAATAATAATTCCCACACCACTTCCCCTCTAAGATAAAATGTAGAATATTTTTTCCCTCAATAGTTCTAGACTTATGTAAATATGAATCATTGCATGTGAATGCAAATAAAATTAATCAATCACTTAATCACACACATGGATGGTATTTGGCTATATTTTTAGCTTAGTGTGACTCTTTTTCCTATGAGATTTAGTGTCTTGAATTATATTTTGTTATAGGTGATTGATTTTTACCTAATTATTTGTATTCTTGTGAAATCAGAGATCCTAGATTCTTGAAATATTTAGGAGTATTTCTTAGTAGGAATTGTCATCTATTGTTTCTTTCACAACACACACCATTTTTAGCTAAATGGTGACCCTATTTTTTCTTGAATAATATAAATGTTTTCATATATGGTATGTAGGGACCTATCATGATCAAAAAATTTATTGGGAATAGATTTGTATTATTTGTTTTATTGATTCAAGTTGACTGTATTTTATCCTAAGTTTAGCCACTTAGTCATTTTATTTATTTTCTTCTAAATCCTAAGTATTTATTTTCATTGAGCCCATTTTGTGTGTCATTTCCTAATTGATTTTAGTCTCATACAAATCTTGAAATAATTCTAAATCTAATTCTTTTTAGAGATGTTGTACATAAACATTATGCCACGTGGTGCAAACCTAGGAGCTCAGGCACTCAAAGGGATCAACAAAAAAAATTAATTTCCTAGTAGTCCCAATGCCTCAAGGTTCCAAGAAGATACCATGTGGTGACTTTTTAGAATCCCAATACCTCAAATACTTAAGAGACTATGTAAAGGGAATACATTTCTAAGGTCCCAATGTTTTGAGAAACTATCATTTTGTGAATTTATGGAAGTATGGGATATTAGAAAGGAAACTAATTAAGAATAAAAGAATGAAGACCCAACTATAAAAGTTAATGACATGTGGTATTACTTCATTCCCCAAGATAAATACCTAGTTTGATGAAGGGATACCACATGGCAACTTGATGACATCAACCTTTCCCTAAGTGAAATTTTGATGAGAACGTATCCATCACCCAAAATGTAAAATTTGAGCCTTCTAGACTAATGAAAATGTGCCCCATGGAACTCAACGAGCTTAAAATTGATAACCATCTTAGATTTCAAAGTTGTCAAGATGTTATTTTAAAAAATATGATCGATTTAGATTAGTGGTGTGTGTGTGTGTGTGTGTGTGTGTGTGTGTGTGTGTGTGTGTGTGTGTGTGTGTGTGTGTGTGTGTGTGTGTGTGTGTGTGTGTGTGTGTGTGTGTGTGTGTGTGTGTGTAAACACCCTAATTTGGTCAAGAAAGCACAAGTACTATGTCTTTTATTTCTCTTTCACATAAAGGTCTTACTAATGATTATAGACCTTATTTGTGTGGCCATTTTGAGTCTTTTGATCTTTATGATATATTATTTTTCCTTATTTATGAGACTCCTAATAGTAATAAATCACATTTTCCCAATCACAGGCCCCTTTATCCTATCTTCCCTAATTTTAACTTTATTTTAAGCCTTAGGACACTAGCACCACATGGCTCTTATGTCCACTTATGGATCTATTTTTTTATAGGCCCTTTCTCTTGTGTTTGAGTGCTAACCCATTTGTGAGACTTATCTAATGTTTTTATCCCTCTTTTAGGACTTATTGGCTAGAAAACAAGGTATTATATTCAAAATAAATTTCTCTCTATATAAAGAGCCTCACAAATAAGTATACATGTAACACTTACTATTTTGGGACATATTTACATAAAATAAATCAATATTACAACTCAACATTCTACATAGTAATTAGTCATCACATCTATACATTACAATCTTGATCAAAGAAGGGCCTAAGTGAAAATCATTCTAGCATATTCTGTAAGTTGATGGTGCATGTTCCCTAAAGGATAACTACACATGATCTAAAACCCCTAGATTAGGGTTAATGTAGGCATCATCCAAGATAATAGGGGTTATAATTCATATTATCATAACATCCCACAACATATTTTTTACTTTCCTTTTAGAGTTTAATCCATTTAATTTTTCATGTGTGTCGATATTAATTACAGTTTTAGAGGAGATTCAACCACAACTGTAGACACCGAAATCATGTCGACTCCCCTGGTCATTCCCCGTCTTATTCTTCTTCGCCTATTTAACCCTTGTCGATCACTTGTTCCACCAACCTTGACCCTGGCAGCATGTAAAAATGAGCACAGAGCTAAAGCTAGACTCTATCCCCATTATGCATCTGCCGACGACGGTCTTTACCCGGCCGATTTCACCGACGTCGGTCACCTATCGGCCGACATCGGCAATCATGCCGACGTCGGTCACCTTGCCGTTATCCGTTACCAGTTATCATTCGGTTTCCCAAAACGGTTGATGAACCGTCTCTGGAACCGTCCCATGCCTTCATCAGCCTCCGCCAACCATTCGAAAGGCTGATCAATCGAAACCCGAGCAATCATTCAATCAACCTGCGAACTCTGACATCAACACTCTCGCGATCAACACTCTCAGCATCAACCCACTCTCGGCATCAACCAATCTGCATTCAATCCGGCACTGCACAGACAACTTCAACTATGGCTTTCATCGCATCTTCTGGCAGGTAAGTATTTATTCTGTTTGTTTTATTTCTTCTTGGTTATTCTTTGTTTATCAGTTTTGTCATCCCGATTCTTCAAAACCAAGACCCAGCATCTCTCGTTTATATCCCTGCCTCTGTCCAGACTAAATCCCCCAGACCCTGTCCTGACTCTATCCAAAACCCTACCCTGACCTTATCAGACCCTGTCCCGACTCTGTCTAAACCTCATCCCGACCCTGTCAAGAACCTGTCCCGACTCTCCCAAAGCCTTTTGCAACTCATCCAGAACCTGCCCCTATTGACGTCGGTCACTACCCCGACCGACGACGGCACCTCAACCGACATCGGCACCTTCCCTGACCGACGCCAGCACCACAGAGACCGACGCCGGTGACTGTGCAGAACAGTGCTGCATATCAGGTACGCACTTTATTTTCTGTCATTTATTTCTGTCATTATTATCTACTTTCGTCCAATATTCTACTTTTTTATCAGTGGGTTGATATCCTTCTAGGAAGTCTTCGTACTTCCGGGATCGAGCGTTCGCCTGACAGCCCACCATATCTTTGACTAACGTTTTTCCGTGTTTTAGCCTTTTCTTCGCAGGTGTCATTCCTCCACAGCAAAAGAGGAGAATCTTCCAACGTCTGATTTCAGTGCGCATGACTTTATCAGGTACTTCTAGCCTTGACCATTTCTTTTAGTTTCTTTATTCATCTTTTGAATGTAGAAAGCAATTTTGCATAGAAACATTCTGGCACGCCCGGTGGGACCCTAGGTCCTCCTTGGGTTCTTTCTTTATTTCGTTCATTTAGGTGCATTAGGTTTCTTCCTTTTCACCTCCTTTCGTCTCTTCTTAAACGACATCATAAGCAGGACTAAAATGAACATTTCTTTCTTTCTTGCACTTCTAGACTAGCTAAAACTCATATTCTTCGACTCTTTCTCCATTCGTCTTCATACGAACAAACATTTTGACTTGGGCATTAAAACACTTTGCATTCATTTCTGATTGCCTGCATCTTTTAGACCACACATAGTAATTAAACCGCATATTAAATTAATCTAGATCACTTGATGTTACACGACCAAACCACCTGCACAAAACAAACATAAAACTTACCTGAGACAAGGCCCGACTGGGATTTCATCCCCCAGCGGATACCTTACCCGTCCCGGTGACCCTACTTGGATTTCATCACCAAGGGGGAAGCCCACTCCGTTCTCTGGCGGAGGATAAACTCTAGTGGAAGTATATTTTGGCTACGCGAAACCAGCTAACCACTGGAATCGTGAAGTGAGGGGAGTTTGCTCCTTAGCACTAGGCCTGTACGGAAGCTAACACAGATTTCTTGAACACCATAACAAAACCTGAAACCATCCATAGACTGCTTCTTCTAGGACCCGACTCACAAAGCCAATCTTCCTCTACACACATTCTAAGGCATAAGCCACTATAATCCTAATAATTTACTTCTAGGGTTTTAGGATCTGCTTGTGTCTTCATCTTTTTGGTTCTTATCTGCTTGTTTGAGCTTGTGAGGACGTTCTTCCTTGCCTTGAATGGTTCTGACTCGTAGCCAAGCCAAGGCTCTAGTCGATCACGCGAGGCATCATCCTCTTCCATCTACCCTACCTACAACCAACCCTATAATGGAGTTCAACTCAGAAACTGAAAGAACTCCTACCAGACCATCTCTGACCCAAACACCTATTATCCCAGAAGGGGACCAAGATTTCGCACGATTCTTGGACCTCAATACCAAAGCCTTGCAACACTATCTCACGAATAGCCAAACGCGAGACTCCTTGGGCAATCCAATTTATGGAATGCCGACCTCTTTCCTCGAGACTGCGGCCGTATCAACGACATCTGTAGTCCAACCCTTAGACACCCAGGCTATTGCCTCAACCAATGACCAACCTTTCACCAACCATCCAAGTGTGGCCTCTCCTTCCATTGTTGGGCCCACTTTCACCAGGGTTTTGGCCCCTAATCAATCTCAGTCCACTCAACCACTTTCTACCCCCTTTCAAAACTTGGTCGTCTCTATTCCGCCCACCCTTACTCCTATCAACACTAGGGTGGCTACCCATCCATTAGCCCATGTTACCTCTAACCAACCTCCCATGACAACATCAAACCTAGCCATGCCTTCCATCCAACCATCCTTAGTCACTTCTTCTGTCCCTACGACTAGTCATCCGTACGTTGCGCCCTTATTGGTACAACCGACTACGTCGTATACCTCTTCTAGCCTCTTTCAAGTGCCTTACAATCTAGGAGGCATTCCACCCGCCAATCCGTCAGTAGATATTATCAAGATGCTGATGGATAAAATGTCCAACCTAGAGACCTCCATTACCGGCTCACGTAACACTCTCTCGTACGAACAAATCTGCAACGAGCCCATCCATCCTTCTGTCCCCATCAGACCATATCCCAACCAGTGGCAACTTCCTAAGTTTTCTTGTTTCTAGAGCAAGGAAGACCCACAACAACATTTACGGGCATTCAGACACGCTTGTTACCTTATCGCCCACGATGATGCGTTGCTCTTACACACGTTTCCCATGTCTCTCTTAGGTGCTGCACTTGACTGGTACAGCTCTCTTCCCAGCCATTCCATCCTCACATTCACTCAGCTGGCCCAGCTCTTCCTCGATCATTTCTCCATCAATATCACCAAGAAGGTCTCTATCACAGACCTCTATTCTATTCGCTAGTTCGAGGATGAATCTATTGCTGATTTCGTCACTCGGTGGAGGAGCCTTATCAATCAACTTTCATTTTCCTTACCTCAGCCTGAGCTTATTGAACTTTTCTCTCAAGCCTGCACTAAACATATTTCTTCTACCTTGAGGGTTCAAACCTTCCTCACTTTTGACGAAGCCTTCACGATGGCTCGTAAAC
The DNA here is from genome assembly GCA_037957365.1 of Torreya grandis. Lineage (NCBI taxonomy): Eukaryota > Viridiplantae > Streptophyta > Pinopsida > Cupressales > Taxaceae > Torreya > Torreya grandis. The sequence goes on along the minus strand of JARHVA010001352.1, from coordinate 2,671,209 downwards.
TTGAGTTACGTGCCATTGAGGAGAATAAAGTCAAGTTGCGGAGTAAGAATCCCAACTCCAAAACCAATGACCCTTCTTCTAAGCCCTCCTCGTCTAATCCTAAATCTAAAGCTTCAGTAAATGCTGTGGTTGTTAGATCTTCCTCTTCTTCACCTTCAACTAATCAACCTGAACCATCCACATCTATGAGCCCCACTCGCCAATTTCAGTAGAGATACATACAGCGACAGTTTACTCCACTTAGAGAATCATACACGTCTGTGCTGGAAAAACTCGTCAAACAAGGGGCCATCAATCTCCCTCAGATCCGACCTCCACCACAATTTGATCCCTCACGTGCCATCCCTGCGTGGTATAGGGAGAATGACTTCTGCCACTACCACCGTGTTAAAGGTCATGACACGGGCAACTGTAAAACCCTTAAAAACATAGTCCAAGACATGTTGGAAAAGGGTGACCTCATCCTCGACAATCCTAACGCCCCTCCTAATCAGGGTATCGATATCTTCAAACAACCATTCCCTAATCATCCACCAACCCAAAACAACATCCAGACCTTGACTGACAATACCCATGAACATAATATTCGAACAGTCAATACGGTCTCGCCCCTCATTTCTAACCAACCTCAAGAGGTGAGTTCATCCATCAGTCCATCACATGTGGATGAACCTCTTTCTCCGGCTAGTTCTCCCTCAACTTCTCTCATTTTGGAGGACGCCTCGACCTTACCAGCACCACCAGTTTCACCATCTTCCTTCTTGCTACCCATGGAGGACCCAACCTTTCCTACTCCTCGACCACAAGTGGAGGGCACTATCATCCCTGCCCTTTACCCGCTTGAGGAGCTTCATTCACCAGTTTCTTCTCCACCCAGGGAAGAACCTATTTCTCCTTCGTCTCCAACCAAACATGAACCTGTCACGACTTCACCATGCCTTGGGCCCGAGACTACTACACCCGTCTTACCTTTAGTCCCACAACTGTCAGCATCTTCTCAAGAGCCTAAACCTCATCCCGCATCTTCTCAGCCATTTTCCCGACTAGTGGAGAAACTCAAACTTCTCCCTTCTAGGAAAGTGGAACATCAGGGATTGTGGGACCGTCTCACAGCTCTTCAACAAGCCCGGGCCCTTTCATCTCATGCTGCTAATCCTCCCATGGCAGAACCTCCTAAGACTATCAACAAAAATCAGATCTCCACTTCTAAACCGTCTACATCTTCATCAACTTCATCAAAACCAAAACCCTCATCTACTCTGCCTAAACCTATCAAATCACTTGGCGTTCGCCCCGTCTCCAACCTCACTCATCCACAAGTGAAGGTGGACTTAACCCAAACTTCAACTAATAGTAGTCTTCAACCCAAATCACAAAAGATTGCCAAACCACAGAGGCGAACGCCTCCTCTTCCATCACCATTGCCCTCTATTTTGGGCCCGCATCCTTCAACCTTAACTAGAGTCCTTCCCGCTTCAACCTCTAACCAAAACCGGTTGCCTCCTTTGCTTCCTTTACCTACCACTAGCCTACCCTCTTCCAAAAGGGTGATACCTCTCACGAAGAGTGTACCGTCTCCGCCTGTCATCGCACCATCAACCCAGAAGGTGGTACGAAAACCCTCTCCAATTTTGCCCAAGCAAAAGTCACCGACATCGCATACATCGATGAGCATGGACCCTTTAGTGGGCTCATACTCTTTGATCTTGCAACGACTTTTGCAAACTTCTAGCATAACTCTTCCACCCATCAAGCCCTTTCAACCTCTCGGGTCTAAACCTTCCTGGTTCGATGATACGAAGATTTGTTTATATCATCATACACCAGGACATGACACCAAGACTTGTTGTGCCCTCAAGGCTGTCATTCGCCGTTATCTGGAGAAAGACACTCTTCTCTTTGAGGACACTTTCGACCACCCCCCGACTCCTCATAACCCTTCAACCTCTTCAAACCCATCCACATCTCATCAACCTGTTACAACCCCTTCATCATCTTCACCTCCCATCTTTGAAATCAATGCCATTCACATCACCACTAGGTCACAAAAGGATAAGGCGAAAGAAAAAGCCACCATTCCTTGGACCTACCCTTTTGTCAATCCACCTCAACCGCCTAAGCCTAAGATTTCTATCCTTGGCGCGCCTCAACCTGTAGACACCAAAATCGTGTTGACTCCCCTGGTCATTCCCCGTCTTATTCTTCTTCGCCTATTTAACCCTTGTTGATCACTTGTTCCACCAACCTTGACCCTGGCAGCATGTAAAAATGAGCATAGAGCTAAAGCTAGACTCTATCCCCATTATGCATCTGCCGATGATGGTCTTTACCCAGCCGATGTTACCAACGTCGGTCACCTATATGCTGACGTCGGCAATCCTGCCGACGTCGGTCACCTTGCCGTTATCCGTTATCAGTTATCATTCGGTTTCCCGAAATGATTGATGAACCATCTCTGGAACCGTCCCCCGCCTTCATCAGCATCCACCAACCATTTGAGAGGTGATCCTGAACGCTATTCAACCATTCAAAACGCTGATCAATCAAACCCAAACAATCATTCAACCAACCTACAAACTCTGACATCAACACTCTCGCGATCAACCCACTCTCGGCATCAACCAATCTGCACTCAATCCGGCACTGCACAGACAACTCCAACTATGGCTTTCATCGCGTCTTCTGGCAGGTAAGTATCTCTTCCATTTGTTTTAGTTCTTCCTTGGTTATTCTTTATCAGTTTTGTCATCCCGATTCTTCAAACCCCCAGACTCTGTTCAGACCTTGTCCCGACCTTACCCAGACCCTGTCCCGACTCTCTCAGACCTTGCCGAGACCCTGTCCTGACTCTCTCAGACCTTGTCCAAACCCTGTCCCGACTCTCTCAGAGCTTGCCCAGACCCTGTCCTGACTCTCTCAGACCCTATCTCGAACCTATTCAGACTTTTCCAGAACCTGCCCCTACCGATGCCGGTCACTACCCTGACCGACGACGGCACCTCAACTGATGTCGGCACCTTCCCTAACCGACGCCGGCACCACAGAGACCGACACCGACGACTGTGCAGAACAGTGCTACATATCAGGTACGCACTTTATTTTCTGTCATTATTATCTACTTTCGTCCAATATTCTACTTTTTTATTAGTGGGTTGATATCCTTCTAGGAAGTCTTCGTACTTCCAGGATCGGGCGTTCACCTGACAGCCCACCATATCTTTGACTAACGTTTTTCCATGTTTTAGCCTTTTCTTCGCAGGTGTCATTCCTCCACAGCCAAAGAGGAGAATCTTCCAACATCTGATTTCGGTGCGCACGACTTTATCAGGTACTTCTAGCCTTGACCATTTCTTTTAGTTTCTTTATTCTTCTTTTGAATGTAGAAAGCAATTTTGCATAGAAACACAACCCTCTTCTTCTTCTTCTTCTTTCGAACCAATCCACGACTCCATGTTGAAACAGCTTCACCAGACGCCTGTGAAGATGTCCCTCTACGATCTCATCCAAACCTCACCCCAACATCGTCAGGCCCTCATCCAAGCCCTGCAGGCAGCGGAGGTCCAACCCGAGGATCCCCAACCACTTGCTGCCCTTGTCCACTCCGTAGCCCCTGTTGCCTCCATAACATTCAACGATTCTAAAATTCCCACATCCAACATGGAAGATCAGGATGCCACCCTCTTCATCACTGCCTATATCGATCGGACACACATTAAACGCGTTATGATCAACGGGGGCGCTAGCATCAACATCATCTCCACCCATGCCTTTGATTAGTTGGCTCTTCCCAAGAATTGCATCTCCAAAACTGACGCGATCTTGCGCTCTTTTAATGACACTACTACCACGACCATTGGCATAGTCATCCTTCATATTTGCATTGGTCCACGCACAGTCCCAGAGCTCTTCTACATCATCGAAGGAGAGTTCCAATACAACATCTTGCTGGGCTGACCCTAGATCCGCACCATGGCCTGTGTCCCCTCCACCCTGCACCATTGTGTGAAGTTTGAGCATGACAGACAAGTCCACACCATTCCCGCTGACCCTTTGCCTTTCAAAACATGCAATACCACCTACCGTCCAAATGATGTCCTCATTCCTATCAAGCCATCAACCCTGGCACCGCCTCCATCCGTGGAAGCTTCGACCAGTTCGCAATAGGCGGTCGCCCTTACACCTCCCCTTCAAGTGACAACCATAGACCCCATGGAAGACGTCTTCCAAATACTTTCATTGGGAGAGTATCGCTTGCTGGCTTTAGACATGTTCCAAACTCTGCAAGAGTATGGACGCCTTCATCACAGCCCCAGCTACGACCATCAGATCGGGATGATCATACCTTATGGTCCCCCTCACCTCCACACCAACCTCATCTATGGAGGGCTTAATCAAGCTCCTACTAACGGTAATCCTCTTTCTTCACCCCAACCTTTCACATCAGATTTTTCGTTTCTTGGCAACCCCGCCTTTGCACATACTTACCTTTATAGGTGTGCATGGAAGGGTTTTGGTTTCAGACGCTATGAGTAGGGCTCCCATCAGCCTATCCAACCGCTCAATGATGACGACGCCAAGAAATGGTATGGTCTGGGATATCACGACCCCACTCAAGACCCTATAGACCTTTATCCTGAACCAATCCTTGACCAATCTCCTCCACACTCGCCTATTTTGCCACCTTCACCTATGGAGTCAGTGGTTTCCATTCCTCCTAGTTTTTTTTTTTCCATAAACACCATCCGCCTGGACCCCTTGACTTATCAGCTTAATGGGGTATCCAAGTCTCTCCCTCTCATTCTTCCCAGCATGATCGAAGATGAGTCGGCAACCATTCACACTGTTCACTGCGTTGACGATGACACCATTCTTTCTTACATGGGTGCTGATGATTCTTTCATCCAGCGCTCCCTCCCTTCTGAGACCCAGGTTATGTTAAATGAATCAACCATTGACATCAACCTTCCTTCTTCTGATGTTCCTCATGTCTTAAAGATCGGCCAATCTTTAGACGCTCAGGAGCAGCTTGACTATACCCAGTTCCTCTCCGACCATAGCAAGGCCTTTGCCTAGACTTACAGTGATATGCCTGGCATCGACCCCACCATCGTTACCCATAACATTGTCATCAAACCAGAGGCTAAGCCTGTCAGGCAAAAGCTTCGAAAGATGCATCCTCGCATTGCCCTCCTTGTCAAGGAGGAGCTTCAGCATCTCCTTTCTGTCTCCTTCATCCAGCCCATCGATTATCCACAGTGGGTCTCTAACATTGTCCCAGTCACCAAGGCAACTGGGGGGATTCAGATCTGCACAGACTATCATGACCTTAATCTAGCTTGTCCTAAAGACGACTTTCCTCTTCCTAACATTGACCAGCTCATTGATCTTATGGCCGGCCATGAGATGCTATCTCTTATGGATGGGTTTTCAGGTTACAATCAAATCCTGATTGCTCCGGAAGATCAGCACAAGACTAATTTCATCACCCCATGGGGGACTTTTTGCTATCGAGTCATGCCTTTCGGCTTGAAGAACGCAGGCGCCACTTATCAGTGTGCCATGACCTACATTTTCCACGATCTCCTCCACAAAATCATGGAGGACTATGTGGATGACCTGCTCGGCAAGTCCAAATTTTGCCGTGACCATCTGACCATTCTCAAAATCATCTTTTCTCGTCTTCTTCAATACAATGTCCGTCTTAACCCCAAGAAATGTGTCTTTGGGGTCCTCTCTAGCAAGCTTCTCGGCTTCATCGTTTCCTTTCGTGGCATCGAGATAGATCCCGCCAAGATTCGCGCTATCCTCGAAATGCCTCCCCCGACCAATCTCAAGCAGCTTCGCAGTTTGCAAGGCAAGCTCCAGTCCATTCATCACTTCATCTCGCAGCTTTCTGACTGCTACCAACCTTTTCATCATCTCCTTAAGAAGGACATCACTTTTACATGGGATAAGGACTGTCAAGAGGCTTTTGAAGCCTTAAAACGCTATCTGGTCTCTCCACCAGTTCTCATTCCACCTAAAGACGACCAACCCTTCTACCTTTATATCTCAGCCACTCACCATTCGTTAGGTGCCATGATCGCGCACCGAGATGAGCATCACCATGAGCAAGCCATTTATTATATCAGCCGAACACTGGTCGACTATGAAACTCGGTATACCCATATCGAGAAACTCTGTTTGGCATTAGTCTTTGCTGCTACTAAGCTTTGCCACTATCTTCTCAGTCACAAAACCTTTGTCATCACCCACACCGATCCTCTCAAGTATATGCACTCCAAGCCATATCAAAATCAATGTATGGCTCGGTGGCTCATGCTGCTTGCTGAGTTCGATCTCGAATTCATCCAGCAGAAATCTATCAAGGGGCAAACCATCGCTGATCAACTAGCAAATGCCCCTCTTCCTGACACTCAACCTTCACAGTGTGAGTTCCCTGACGAGTCTATCACTGTGCTTTCCTCTGACGAAACCACCTATCAGATGACTATGTTCTTTGACGAATCCAAATGTCAACTAGGTGGAGGTGCTGGGGTCATTCTCATCCCACTCGAAGGGGAGCCCATGCCTTTGTCTTTTAAACTCAACTTTGATTGTACCAATAATATGGCCGAATACGAGGCCTTAATTTTGGGACTTCAGACCGCCCTCTCTCTCAGCATCAAGTCCATCAACATCTTCGGTGACTCGCAGCTCATCATCAATCAGGTCAACGGTTCATACCTCTGTAAAAATGAAATTTTGCAAAGGTACAAAAACCATGCTGACATTTTCCTTACATCTTTTGATCATTTCTTCCTGCAGACTGTTCCTCGATCTACGAATAAGTTTGCTGACACCATGGCTTCTCTTGCTTCCCATATCCCATCTTCCTCATCTGCATCCAGACTTTTTGTCACGGTGAGTCGTGTGCCGTTGCCTTCATATATCTCTCCTCACATTCATCATGTCAACACTATAGACCCAAGCCCACAAGATGCTTGGTATAAGCAACTTGTGGACTTCTTATCTCTCTCTGTCATTCCTCCCAACCTCTCTAGTAATGCACGATGATCTTTTATCAAGCGTACTGCTCGCTATACCATGCTAGGGGGTCTTCTCTATAAGCGAGGCTTCGACGGCCTCCTTCTTCGCTGTCTCACCTCCACTGAAGCATCTCATGCCATTCAACAAGTCCACGACGGGATTTGTGGTGGACATTTTAGTGGGAATTCGGTTGCCAAGCGCATCCTTCGTCTGGGCTATTATTGGCCTACCCTTCATCAAGACTGTAGTGATTATGTTCGGTGTTGCATCAAGTGTCAGCAGCACTCTAACTTGCTTCATCTCCCCAGTCACGCCTTACAAATTGCTCAGGATTTCTGGCCTTTTTCTCAGTGGGGTTTAGATCTCATCGATGAGATTAACCCTCATTCATCTCTTCGTCATCAATCCATCATCACCGCCACTGAATATTTCACCAAGTGGGTGGAAGCCATTCCTCTCGTCTCCACAAAAGCCGACAAGATCATCGACTTCATCAACACCCACATCATCTGTCGTTTCGGTGTCCCTCATAAAATTATCACTGATAACGGCAAGTCCTTCAAAAACAAAACTGTCCAAAAGCTATGCGACTCCTTCGGCATCACACTCAGTTTCTCTTTGCCTTACTACCCACAAGCAAATGGGCAGGCCGAGGCTTCCAACAAAATTCTCACCAAAATTCTCATGAAAGTGGTCAGTGACACAGGCAGGGATTGGCACATTCACATTCCCTTCGCTTTGTGGGCTTACCGCACTAGCATCCGAACCTCCACGGGTGCTACCCCTTTTTCTCTCATGTACAGAACAGAGGCTATTTTACCTCTTAAAGTACAGATCCCATCTCTCCGCATTTCTCTACATGATATCCTTTCCAATGATGACTTTCGTCAAGACCACTTAGCTCAACTTGAGTTACTTGACGAACGCCATCTTGCTGCCCTTAATCATCTCCATGTCTATCAACATCGCATCAAGCGTGCCTATGAAAAAAATCTGCGAGAACGAGATTTCAACATCAGAGACCTCGTCCTCAAAGAGAATCAACACGTGACCAATATGGAGCGCAGTAAACGAGGCAAGTTTGCTCCTAATTAGCTCAGACCTTTTATTATCACGCACAAGTATGGATCAAGGACTTACCGTCTGTCTTCTCTTGATGGACGACCAGAACCTGAGCCTTTTAATGCGTTGCATCTGTGACCGTTCTACTGCTAGTCGAGTATTCATCCACTTGACACTTAACTTGAGCTCATCCCTTGAGCAATCCCCGTCCTCTTTAAACCTACTTCCTTTCAACCCTATTCCTCTTAACAATTCCTATAACCCTTTTATGATGTATGGATGCTTTATCCTAATAAAAGGGAGTCCTTGAACTTCTATAATCTTGTCCATGACTCACATTTCTATAAAAACAAATCAAGATGTCAAAACATATCCATGGTCACTATATCAATATCAAAATCAAAAAAAAAAATAGACTGCTCCCTCGAAGGACAGCTGTACTCTCATTGCTATAATTAATAGACTGCTCCCTCGAAGGACAGCTATTCCAAAGCCTTTATATTAAATAAAAATCTAGACCACTCCCTCGAAGGATGGCTATGACTAATCTGGCAATAAACAGCACTATTTTAGAAGCTTCCCACATTGATCAGCTTCACAAACTGACCACCAAGCAAATGACATCTCTATGCAGGCTTCCCGCATTGATCAGTCTGCCTTCAAAAAAAAAAAAAAAAAGGCATGGACTTGACTTATAGTTGTCTCAGGGTCTCCTATAAAAAGAGGCAAAGTTATCTCTGCTCTTAACACAGGTTACCCTCTTTCCTCCTCCTATTACCTGCTCAAGGGACTTCGAGCTCACTTTAATGTCTAAGTGATTCGATTACCGCTCTAACATAACTATGGTCAACGACGTCACGCATGAATGGGGCTCTTGGTTCTCATAACCCCTATCTATGCTATCTTTTTGGTCCTTGTCAATGAAAGAGCAATATGCTTTTCACTTCTTCTGCACTTTGATCACATTCACCTTCATCACTTGTCAATTGACTTAGCTCAACTCTCTCTTTAAACCACTCCCATTGCCTATTCACCTTAGTTTCTATAGACACCAATACACATAGAAACTATTGACCCGCCGCAATTTATGTTCAGCATAAACCAATACTTGCTGAAGCATAAATAGACCTCAATTCATTTTTAGCATACATCCATCACGAATATGGAATATTGCTAGGGATGAAAAACCCCTCAACCAATGTTGCAGAATACACCATTTGGAAAAGGCTGCAACATCTTTTTTTTCCTCATCATTTCATCATAACCATGACCAATCTATCAACCATTTTAACCACCTGTCTACCACTCGGACCCTTTGTCTGAACTACATTGGTCTAAGGCCCTTCCACAGGGGCTATGTAGGTAGCACTCAGATGACACGACTGTCTTCTGGGGTTAGCTCGACCATTCTCATTTGTTCGTCTCTCTGATGGACAAACCTTCTTGCCTTCTTTTAACCATAACCTTGCCCTTCACCACGACCCATTTCCATCCCTTTGACCCTTCCTCCCTTCTAGGGAGAACTACATCGGCCTGAGGCCCTATCACCAGGGCTATGTAGGTAGCACTCAGTTGACATGGGGTCTTCTGGGGTTAGCTCGACCGCATCCTTTCATCCATTCCTCTATCCATCAACCACCATCCATTGGAGATCATGCCTATCTCCTCTGACCTCGACCACTTCCAAGACACTGTTGCCTTGGTTGTTTTTGCATGTATGCGACCTCATGATTGGTTAGCCGAATTGTGCGTAGACCTTTTTGGACCCTCACAAGTATAGGATCGCACACCGGTTGATCCGCACTACTTGTGACTTTTTCGTGTTTCTAGGAGCACTTCTTGAGCCCGAGATACCTCAAACGTGACGACCCATTTGGAGCTTTAGTTTAGATTGAGTAGCCCGATCAGCAGACGACTAAATGCTGGGGCCCGGTTACTTCAATTTTGGCACTCCTCGACCCTTGACCTGCGACACTTTGGCCTGACCATCTCGTGCAGTGGTATGCACGCAATCACGACCTTTGCCGCGTTCACCCTCACCCCTTTTTCATCCACTCTTTATCAAATCAGCACTCAATTCCCGGTTCCCTTCCCTCGCCTCCTGCTTTGAGGGGGAATACCTTATCCTTACTCGGGGCATTTCACTTCTTATTTTTGTCTTGCAGTTCATTCAAACAACCAACAAGATGAAATCAACCTCATCCCTCACCTGGGGCACTCACTCCTATTTTTGTCTTACAGTTCATCCAGAACAACCAACAAGACAAAAAGGGGCAAATGTAGACACCAAAATCGTGTTGACTCCCCTGGTCATTCCCCGTCTTATTCTTCTTCACCTATTTAACCCTTGTTGATCACTTGTTCCACCAACCTTGACCCTGGCAGCATGTAAAAATGAGCACAGAGCTAAAGCTAGACTCTATCCCCATTATGCATCTGCCGACGATGGTCTTTACCTGGCTGATTTTGCCGATGTCGGTCACCTATCGGCCGACGTCGGCAATCCTACCGTCGTCGGTCACCTTGCCGTTATCCGTTACCAGTTATCATTCGGTTTCCCGAAACGATTGACGAACCGTCTCTAGAACCATCCCACGCCTTCATCAACCTCTGCCAACCATTCGAAAGGCTGATCAATCGAAACCCAAGCAATCATTCAATCAACCTGTGAACTCCGACATCAACACTCTCGCGATCAACACTCTCGGCATCAACCCACTCTCGGCATCAACCAATCTGCATTCAATCTGGCACTGCACAGACAACTTCAACTATGGCTTTCATCGCATCTTCTGGCAGGTAAGTATTTATTCTGTTTGTTTTATTTCTTCTTGGCTATTCTTTTTTTATCAGTTCTATCATCCTGATTCTTCAAAACCAAGACCCAACATCTCTCATTTATATCCCTGCCTCTGTCCAGTCTAAAACCCCCAGACCCTGTCCCGACTCTATCCAAAACCCTACCCTGACCTTATCAGACCCTGTCCCGACTCTGTCTAAACCTCATCCCGACCCTGTCAAGAACCTATCCCGACTCTCCCAAAGCCTTCTGCAACTCATCCAGAACCTGCCCCTACCGACGCCGGTCACTACCCCGACCGACGACGGCACCTCAACCGACGTCGGCACCTTCCCTGACCGACGCCGGCACCACAGAGACCGACGCCAGTGACTGTGCAGAACAGTGCTGCATATCAGGTACACACTTTATTTTCTATCATTTATTTCTGTCATTATTATCTACTTTCATCCAATATTCTGCTTTTTTATTAGTGGGTTGATATCCTTCTAGGAAGTCTTCGTACTTCCGAGATCGGGCGTTCGCCTGACAGCCCACCATATCTTTGACTAATGTTTTTCCGTGTTTTAGCCTTTTCTTCGCAGGTGTCATTCCTCCACAGCAAAAGAGGAGAATCTTCCAACGTCTGATTTCGGTGCGCACGAATTTATCAGGTACTTCTAGCCTTGACCATTTCTTTTAGTTTCTTTATTCATCTTTTGAATGTAGAAAGCAATTTTGCATAGAAACAACAACATTAACATAGACAATCCCATGAATGACATAGAATAGCCTATAGGTCATCTATAACCTTTCAAAACTTCCCTTAAAGTTTCATATAGTCTCTATAGGAAGTACATTAGTTCCATAATTGGACACTAACACTACATGGCATTACTGTCCTAATAGGGCACTACTATCCTAAGTCATATTTCAATAAATAGTCAAAAGGTGAAAGGTTATTGCATGTTTGTTTAGTTGTTTTTAATACCCTAATTCATGTAAAATTATGTTTATCTCAAGATAAGTTCTTTTTCTCCTCCCACTTTTTATTTTGGGAAAGTTCAATTAAATCAATAATTTATAGTTTTTATATGAGATTAGTAACATACTCAGCCCTTTAACTACTTAAGATTTACACTAGTAAACCTTAAAAGGTTAAAACATTTGGTGAACCTAAATTACTTCAAATATTTCTTAAAACCCTAATTTTCCTTAGGGTTTACCTTATCCAAATTGTTTAAATTAAATTAGGGTTACAAAATTCTAATTTTTGGCATAACCTATCTATTTTAATCAATTCTATATTAGGGTTTCATTTATTTAATGTAATTAAAATTTTTGTAACACAACCCTAAGTCAAAACCCTAGATCCACAAACTAGGTTCCAATACATACAAATATTAACAATTAGGTTTCAATTAAGAACCTATTTTCTAGTCCATAATTTGTTCAAAATTCTTCAAATTGCACACATATTTATGCTAGATTATATTCTACCTCTTGTGTGTTGTTAATTCCTTGTTTACATTATATTATTTGGCAAGTTTAAAATGGCATCTAAAAATTCTTCTACCCTTCATCCAATTGATTAACTCTTGAATTTTTCCCATGATTATAACAATGAATGGACTAATTTTCAAGATTATACATTACAGCATAATAGTGACTTATGAACATGAGGATATATTAGATAAATCATCTTCTCTTTCCGCTCACTCTTATCTTACTCCTCATAATCAAACTAACAATATAATGCCAAAATAACCTCTTGTTAGTAGTTTTTTATTCCAATGTGATCCTAAATTTTCAAATACTTTTTCTACTTTATTATTCAAATTAAATCAATATAAGTTTAATACACAAAAACCACTTTTGCATGATTCACGTAAAGTATATAGGAAGAATGCATCTTCTTTACCTTCTTAGTTAAATTTGAAAAAGCAAGTACCAATGATATTACACCTTTTAGTAATGCACAAACTAAGGTAGATGAAATTATTTTATCACCTTCCTTCACATTCCAAGCTTAATGCAATGATTCTTTAATACAATTTGATAATGTTAATGTCTCTAACTCTTCTCTTATATGTCATAATATGAAAAAATAAAACATGGTTCTTACTTCTCCTACCCTTGATTACAAAATTGAAAGTGATAATCATGCTTGCATTCCACAAATAGCTATTAAACAAATTCCCTACATTACACCTACATATGATGACAAATTGCATAGTAGAAAAAACTTAAAATATTACCCTTATCTCTCTCTCTTAATGAGAATATGGATGATACTTATTCTACTCTTACTTCTATAAATGAATTAAATTCTGATTTTGATGACCAAGGGATAATGATGATTATTGTGATTATGATGAACATGATATAGAATCTACACCTTCTATTCCTTCTCCTACCTCACCTATCTCTCTTGTCTAACCAAACATTAGGTCACATGCAAATATACACACACACACAAACTTATTCTTATGTTCATAATTCACATTTACTTGAGGATAAAGTACCACCAATTTAGTAGCATGTGAAACTTCTTCACAACTAAACAATATCAGAGATACCAATGAATCTCCCTCAACCCCCCTTACTATAGTATAACCTATTTCTCAAACTAACTTAAATGATCTTGGTATCTCATTTCCCTCTAACAAGGTCCTAGCTATCACACCTCCAAAGGTTATTGAGAGCAAACCAACCCTCTTTAAAATATATTTCCAATACAATATACCAATGGATAAGATAAATAAAAAAATTCAAGCATTAAATGAACCCTTGGATGATGATAATATACCTAAATAGGTGTTAATTTCCTTAATTCATGTTATGGGTGATGTGAAACAGAAAGTAAACCATCTCACATTGGTGAAAAAATAATACCAATATTTGGCCTATGCCAATGTTATACATGGAAACCCTATTCCATGTAAAATCTTAACTACAAGGTTACCACATAACTTTCACATACCAATGTTACCTATATTTTATGGGCATGGAAATCCATAGTTGTACCTTCAAGTTTATGAAAAATCCATGGCCCATATTACAAATAATTTGACTCTACTAAAATTATTTTGAAATTCCATTTACATGGAAACACTAAATTGGTTCCAACATAGAATCCCTAGTGGATCTCTACACACATATGAGGATATAGAGATAATATTTCTCAAGCATTGCATAAAGAGTAAGAGAATTCTAGTCACACATAAGAGGTTACCTTCATTAAGGGTGAGATAGAGATAACATATGAGTACATTCCAAGGTTCAAAGCTTGTTTGCATTAGCTAATTTATCAATAGATAGATTTAGAAGTACAACACATATTTTCTAGAAGTTTAATCTATCCTATCAAGGATAGATTACTATATAAAACATCAAAATCATTCTTCCATCTATGTAACATAGCTATAGAATTATAGGTAGAGTTGGGATTAGTAGTTACCCATTCAAAGGAAGATTTAGATATAGACCCCTCAGAGCTTCAATCATATGCTTTGGTATACGATCTTACTACACTTCAAATTAAGAAAATAGTATAACATAGACCATTGATAAAGATACTCAATAAGAGAAAATAGACACTCTTAAAAACACCTCCTATAGTGAGTAGAACATATTATATACATAGATGGGTTATACATTTTTAAGATAATTCTGAGCCTCATGACATTTTGCTTACATTATTAGATAGGTGGATGATCACACTTACTTCTACTTACCATCATCCACCACACTATTTTCACCAAGTACCACATAATTCAAATTATCATTTTCACAAGATAAATGGACATACATATAATATTTTTTATGCACTTTAAGCATGCATTGAATAGTATATTACTAGAGGCATCATAGAATTTACACATGGGACACTAAGATCTCATTATCTATACTCTCATAGATCACACTCCTCTATGATAGAGTTATCTTAGGAAGTTACTTTGAAGTAAACATTGGTTACTCATCATATGAGCCTTGTGAATTCTAGGACACCTATTTATGAGTAGTCCTGTATACCATAGTTTCAATAATGATGGCAACCAGTTCAGAAAGATCAAAATATAGATCTAGTATATACACCAATCAAGATATATGGGAACAATGACAAAACCAATAGAAAAATTTCTATTCAAACACCAATAAATATATATGGAAATAATTTTATAGATAAGAATGTAGCTCTAGTGCATACACCAGTCAAGATATATGAGAACAACTACAAAACCAAGGGTATAGTTTTCAGTTTAAACACTAATAAATATATACAAAAATAATTAAAGAGGTTAGAACATAGCTCCAATTTGTACATTGATCAATATATTTTCCATAAATCATACAACTCAAAGTGAAGTTTCAAAAAGTTGACCAATAAAGCTTTTTGCACCAGAGTCTACACATCTACACACTAACAGTGCATCACATGCAGTTTTAGTTTTAGAGTCTCCTTCTACAGTGACACAACATGATAAATAAAATCATTGGTTTTCCATGACATCTAATGTTAGATAGGGAATATAACCATCACATGATATACATGCAAAAATATTATAAAATACAATAAAATCATATACCAATACATATAAAATCTCAATCCACTATACATATGTCTAAACATTTCTAACCATATACAAATATCATCATTTCAAATAATTAATCCAATAAAACACATATAAACACATAAATTTTAATAATATCTAGTTACCAATACACATAGTGCTAAATCAAATATAAAACATCTATATCTGTACTTCAAAATATAATTTCAATACAAATAAAGTCCATCACTTAATGATCTAAACATGACTAATGTGACTGGCTCCCTCACTCTCACTCTCAGATATATCAAAGCTAGATCTAGAGGCGTTTCTATCTTTATGTGGCTTGTATTGATGACTCTAACTACTATCTCTCTCATAATACATGCCCAAATTATCCATATAATTGGCATGCTCTCATTGAAGATGTATGTAGTCATATATTATCCAACTACTAGTCCTACCTAGAGAATTAGGTGTAGGCATTATAAGCCTATGAAACTTAACACATGCCTCCTCTATATCCATAAAAACTCAATGGTATGTCATGGTAACTATCATATTTCAATCAAAAAAATGGGTGTATACCCTAGCCACATTGGCAGCCCTCTCTACCAATTAATCCTCCATGGCATCATCAAGAATATGTTGGGTCAACTCATGAAGCACTAAATCAATGGTGATTTCCTAGTACTTATCATACCCTAAACCTATAAATGTCCACACAATTTTTGATATTACTCATCACATAAATATCTAATAAAATTTACATAAAGTATAAAAACATATTGTATTAACTTATCATTAACAACCCTCAAGGGATCTACATCCAATACATCCTTTACAATCACCCCACCTCTTAGAAATAAAGGTGTCCATCTATGGTCACTCCACTAGATTATGTAGGCCTTGGTCACTCTCACATCATCTATATTTGGTATATGAATATTAGGGTCCCAATCTATCAATATAATATGAGCTAAATTAATAATAAATGGTCCTGACATACTACCTAGCCTCACAAGATCTGGAGAACTCCTCAACCTATTAGGGGCACATCCTACACTGCACTGAACTATCATGTGACCCTTTCATATTAAAATCACTCATATACATTGTCCCAATAGTCATATAGCCAACAACTCACTCAAATCCACCTTAGCTAAGTATTATCCTTGAACCACCCATCTAACCCATATAGAGTCTCTAGATAATATCCCCTATTGTCAAACTATATAACAACTATTTACACTGCATAGTGATCCTCCTAGGTGCATGACCTATACATGCCCATCTCTTTTTAAATAATTATGGATGAGCCCATGCATCCTATTCATATGCCACTAGCCTGATCATAACTATATGCTCATATGACTAATAATGTAATAATGCCAATGTTTTGATACCTCTACTACACATCTCTTGCATAAAATGATATAAATACCTATATAGGTAATATAACATCATATGACCCCAAGAATACATAGTACTGTACTCATTGATATCTCTCACTATCTTATGCATCTTATAGGAAATCAAAACCCCACTCCCATCTACAATCATAAATGAATATATAAACTTCCACAATCACATAACCTCGGTAGTCACAATCAAATTTAACAATATATCATTAAAACTTCCTACATGATGGGTTATATCTTTAATGGTAGAGAAATATATAGAAACCCCATGTATGGATTGAGGACCTATAGCCTCCTGAAGTATAAACCACTACCTAGAGATGGTAATCATAGAATCCATTACACATCCTCTATTTTAATAGTCATCTCCCTAGTGGGTAACCAAATCATGCATGTATTTGCATCCCATCTCTTACACAACACAATCATCATATGTTTATCCTAGGTCATAGGCTCTAAGAATGCAATATATCTCAAACCTAAACTCTCGAGTAGCTCCATCTCGAGATCCATCAAGGGGAGACCCCGCAAGGTCTCCATCATTCATCTAGTGTTAAACTCCCTAATTTAGGCATCAACATGTAAAAGTATAACCAAATCATACATCAATAAATAAAAATTAAAACTAATAGACAAAAATACACATTATGAACCATTTATTTATAATTGGCATCACATCTCAATATTATTGGAAACTAGCACTACATATAAGACAATAGTTATGGATAGTAGCACCATCCCCTAGACACTATCACCAGGTACTAGATAGTAACACCCAATATTGGACACTAGCACCATTCTATACAAAATAGCCTCTAAACTAGATTATTTTTTAAAAAACAATAAACAAGCCAACATAAATAATAAAAATAGGAAATAGTTTGGGTTCTTTACCAGGAAAACATCCTCTACAACCTGAATCCATGCCTCAACCTCCTCATAGTGCATCATGTTAGATCCTATTCTCCTTGACATATTTCTCTCACTTAGACATAAAATGCTTTCAACTCAAATGCTCCAAAATAATTTCCAAATGAATCAAATGACCTATTTAATTCATACTTACCTAATGCCACCTTATTAAGGTTAACCTTGCATGCCAATTTCACCAACTAATACAAATCCCTCACTATCACCATATCTTGAGAACTGTAGCTCCAATTTATGAATTGTTTCTTACACATCGGACTTGACATCAATATGTAACATACCATATTGGTTAAACCAATATTATCATCATTTTCAAATATACAAAATTACAACAATGATATCATTATAGTTAACATAAAAATTGATAAAACATTTATCCAATTACACATTCAATTATCAACTCTGTCACAATACATGCACTATTCAAACTTAAAATAAACATTACCCTTGCTATTTAACACAATTAAAAATAATCATTGTCACTTTTGGTTACATACCCTCACCATAGACTTGGATATCTGACCAAAAGTGGGGAAATAGGCATAAATTTCTATAGACATACATAGTTTCATATAGATTTAGACACACAGGACTACATAGATATTCAAATTGAATAGCCATTCAAATATACAGACACATAGGGTTACTTAGATACTCATATTACATAGGAATTTAGATATATAGATACAAATGTTTACATAGGTATTTAGATTCATAGGTTTTTATATATACAAACACAAGTTTACACAAGTTTTACATAGGTATTCAGATTCATATGTTTTTAGATATACAACTACATAGGTTTACATAGGTATTGAAACTCACAAGTTTTAAAATATATAGATACCAATGTTTAAACAAGTACTCATGCATACACTCTACATAGATATACAATTTTGACTCAAATATACTAGTTAACTCATATATTAAATACACATCTACATTAATCATATATTAGGATTAGGGAGCATGATGTAGAGCACATGTCTTTGGTCCTCATTTTTTGATTATTAGGTTACACTTAGTAGCATTACTTGTATCATCACCAATTTTTCAATAGTTTGGGTCATAAGACTATTTATAGTGTTTGATCCATAGCCTTCTATCGGACCCAGTTCACATACTCAGATTCAATCCAGATATTAGAGTGGGGGCAAGTGAGCCTTGTTTATCCACATATTTAGTTTACATACTCGGATTTAGTCTAGATATTAGAGTGGGGAAAAGTGATCCTTGTTTCTCCACACATTTATTTTACATACTCAGATTTAGTCTAGATATTAGAGTGGGGAAAAGTGAGCCTTTTTTCTCCACATATTCAATTTGCATACTCAAATTTGGTCCAGATATTAGAGTGGGGGAAAGTGAGCCTTGTTTGTCCACACATTTAGTTTACATACTCAGATTCAATATAGATATTAGAATGGGGGAAGTGAGCCTTATTTCTCCACATATTTAATTTACATATTTATATTCATTATAGGGGGCATCCACACCATGTGTTTCTACTTCACATATTTCACTCCATTTCTTATTTACTTATCTAGCTAAGAAGTGGGCCAATATAGATTACATTCACATAGGTAAGTACACGTACATGTTCCTATTTTTTGTTTACTCGAGTATTTTAATTTCATTTAACTACTATAATAAAAGGGAGATAAATGTAAACATCCTTATTTGATAAATGAACCACAACTAATATGTATTCTATTACTCTTTCATATGAATGTATTAGTGATGATTATAGCCCTTATTTGTATGGCCATTTTGAGTATTTTGATATTTTTTATGTCTTATTTTGATACTCATAACAATAATAATTCACCTTTTACTAGTCACAAGGGTCCCTAGCCTATCTTCCCTAATTTTATCTATGTTTTAAGCCATAAGACACTAGTGCCACTTTCAAGATAGTAGTTCTACATGGAGCTAGTGTCCACTTATGGATCTAGTCTCTGAAAGGCCCTTTCTCTCATGTTTGAGTCCTAACCCCTCCATGAGCCTTCTCTTATGTTTTGTATCCCTATTTTATGAATTTTTAGCTAATGAACAAGGTTTTGTATTCAAAATAAAGTTAATTCTATATAAAGAGCCTCAAAAGGCATTTTACATATAGCCCTTACTATCTTGTCACATATTTAAATAAAATAAAACATTAATACTACTCAACATTATGCATACTACTTAGTCATCACACCTAGACATTTCACGCTTGATCAAATAAGGGCCTAATTAAAAATCATTCTTTCATACCATGAAATGTGATGGTGCACATTCCCTAAAGGATAACTACATGTGATCTGAGACCCCTAGCATTGGGGTTAATGTAGGTAGTATCTAGAATAATAGGGGTTTTTATCTACATGATAATAAATCCCATAACACATTTTTACCTTTCCTTTTGGCATTTATATATTTATTATTTCATGTGTGTAGGTATTCATTAGGGTTTAGAGGAGATTTATCCAAAATAGTGACATAGACGAGCCCCTGAATGACATAAAATGACCTAGAGGACCTCCATAACCTCTCCACAACTTCCCTAAAAGTTTCATACAGTCTCTATAGGAAGGACATTAGCACCAAAAATAGACACTAGTAGCACATGATGTTATTGTCCTAATACGGGCACTACTATCTTGAGCCAAATTTTAACAAACTATCAGAAGATGAATGGTTCTTGTATGTCTATTCAGTCATTTTTAGTACCCTAATCCACATAAAAATCTATATCTATAGATAAGTTATTTTTCTCCTCTCACTTTCTATTTAGGGAAAGTTTAATTAAATCAATAATTTTCAATTTTTATCCTAGATTAGCAACATACTCATCCCTTTAACCACATAGGATTTACATTGTAAAACCTTAAAAGGTTCAAACTATATATATGATGTAAGATCTTAAAGGGGCTGGTGTTTAATTTAGCCTAACTAATTAAAATGTTTGTGACCAAATATAAAACATATTATTCATTTATTGCATTTTATATGGGTTGTGGCTTCATTAGTATATGTGAAAAATTATAATCTAAATGTAGTTCACTATTTTAGTCAAGATATAATAATAATTTTACATCATAGATACTTGTAATATAATTCACATCTATTATATCTTAGTTTATTTTAGGCTTGTGTTTTGAAACACATATAATGCTTCCTTTTAGACCATTTCACCTTGGTTTTATGCAAATCACCTAATTATTTCATATTTTTCTATTGTTTTTCCTTAGTAATGTTGATCCATGCTCACTTTAATTTGATCTAAATTAACTATAAGTTTTCTTTAGTTCATCTTTTACCTTAGTCTATTTCATAAAATGATCAAAAGTTATTTTGAAATGGTTTTATGTCACTGATTTTTCATGTATTTTTGTTATATTTCAAAAGACTTAATTGTTTTCATTTGAAAGACTTAGTCTTTGCTTTTAAATCTAAAGTTGTTGACTAGGATTTTCTTTATTTTTCCCATAGGTGATTAAACTTTGCTCGGCACCACATAGTGACTTCCCACGATTCCCAATGGATTGAGCCTATTCTAAAAAACTTTAGACACTTAGTCAAATTTTCAAAGTTGCACAAAGACACATGTCAAATTTACACTAAGTGAGACTTATCTAATTATTTAAAAAAGTTACCTAGAGCCATCCAAAATATTTTCACCACTCTATGGGACATAGTCTATTTTAAAAAAATTCCCAATGGGCCTTTATGTCAGTAAATCTCCAAATGAGAAGGTTAATAAGATTTTTACACATGTTGTGATCCTAATGGATTATTATCCTAGATATTTCTATATAAACAAAGATCCTCTAAGTGAGTAGACAAGAGGGATGCTACCATGTGCCACCATTAAAATGACCCACTATCCTAGATATATTTATACAAATTAAAGAGCCTATGGGTGAGAAAATAATTAGGATTCTACCACATGGCACCATCCTAGTGACCCACTATCCCAAACATTTCTATAAAAATCATAAATCCTTGGGAAATCTGGATGACACCACATGGTGAAATCCTACTGCTTTTTAGCCTTGAGGTGATCCATAAAATATATCATAGTGTAAGAGAGTCAGGTGAAATCTCACCTTACCATGGTGAAGCCATTTGATTTCAATGCAAAATCCTTAATCAAACAATACATAAGCATAGAAAAACCATGTGGTAATAAACCTATAATAAAATGATGTGTTGGTAGTAATGTCAACATTACTCATGGGCTCATATTTGATGGTATTCATAGATGTTGATACTATCAAAACCTATGGAAGGGCCTATATCCAAAATTGCATTTGATTAAATATGATGTTTATATCCAAATAGTAAAAATCCTTTATTTGTTTCTTATATTTCATCTATGTTTATTATGGGATTCCTTATTCATGATTAAATGGTTTTATTATTATTGATTTGTCATTTATTTGAAAGGATTGTGATTGTCTTTCACCTTTGATCTTATAGGATCAATCTTCCACTCTATGTTTTTAATCCAGATACATGTCATCACTAGGGAATCCAAGTCCATGACTCAAGCATAAAAAATTATAAGAAAAGAGGGAGGTTTTAATAATTACTTTTGTAGTAACAAAGTGGAAACATGAGGCAACCATGAATCAATGACATAATGAAAAATGGAAATTTATTGAATAGAATGATGGATCTTGAGGAAATCAATTAATGAATCAAATAAAGTTGTCATGGGACTTTATCAAACAATGACCACACCTCTATCTCAATCATAAATCAATCCACATCTAGCCATATTATCTCAATCAATAATGATTATTTATAATTACCCCATTAGTGGGTTGAGTTAGTGATATTTAGAAGGGCTTACCCTTTCATGTATATATTTTGCTTTGATAGCCTATCTTTAAGATGACACTTTTGAAATTAGATGATGTTATGTTTTTCTCTTTATGGATGTAATAGAGACATGTTGAACTAAACACTTTTATGCTTTTTTAGGATAATATCTCCTATTCCTTATTTTAGTCACACTATTATAAACTACTTTACTATCATCAGAGTGATTTTAATCATCCCATACTATTAATCAAAACTCATATCTTGATATTTAAAGGTTGTTAAGAGTTTAAATCCATTCCCTATGCATATACTTGGTGGTTATTTCCTTATCCTCTTTTATAGTCAATTCCCAGACTCCTGCACCATCCTTGGATTGAATTGTGTTAAGTCTAGCTCAACCAGGGATTAATTTTTAGTGGATGCATCCAATCAGACCTTGCATAGAGCTTATTCATTATCTTTAGGCCCTTTACCCCCTTTATACATTATATTTTGTAATTTATTTATAATAGTGTGTTAGTTTAGGAACTAATCAATCTAAAACAAATGGTTTATATTGATTGTTACTTTATATTTTGTTTATCACCATTGTAGTATTATTGTATTTAGGAAAATGGTAAACTAGTAAAGAAATTAACCATTCTATCTATATGTAAATATTATAAGGTTTGATTTATATTTTAGTCTAACCCTATAGGTACTACTATAAAAGTGTGCATTTATTCAATAAATGTTTTAACCAAGGTGAACTACCCCCTTAATTCATTAAAATAGACCCTGTA
Organism: Torreya grandis; assembly: GCA_037957365.1. Lineage (NCBI taxonomy): Eukaryota > Viridiplantae > Streptophyta > Pinopsida > Cupressales > Taxaceae > Torreya > Torreya grandis. The sequence continues at coordinate 2,647,841 of JARHVA010001352.1, read as the reverse complement.
AATGAGTTGTCCACATCAACCAACTTAGTGAAGACCAATATACCAAGACTTGGTAATTTTAGACCTTAAAGAAGTATTTTACTCCATAGGAAATTCTTCCTTTTAGGAGAAGAATATATTAATAATCCCCTCACCTAATTATTGGATTGTGTCCAAATACCGATCAACAAGAATACTCATGTACACTTTTACTACTTTTTCCTTCATCATATGGATAAAAATCAACCACATTGATAATATGCATTATTTATTCCTTAACTCTATTTCATATGTGTTATTTCCAAATTTTCATGAAATTATGCATGGACCAACATTTTTCCATTTAAATTTATCATATGTCACTTTTGTAAATATTTATTTTCTCATATATGTTAAGACTAAGCTTTCCACTTGATATTAAAATTATCTTCTCTCTTGATCTACATGTTATTTATGTTGTATGATCTTCCTTTCCAATTTTTATACACTAATTGCATATGTTTTACCATTTTTGGAACTAGGGGTTAGGAGGAATAATCAATTCAAGAATGAGATAACCTATTCTTAAAATTAGGATAATTAAATAATTTATTTTATGATATTCAATTTTAGTGTTGAATTATGAAAATACTAAATATAGAAAGTATAATGCAAAAAAATATTTTGATTTCATAATCACAAGTAAGAAACAATAATTAACCTATGCAATGATAAAAATAAAACTATAACAGGTACACGTATAGAAAAATGATGTTTGATGTTAAATAACTTATAATCGTACTTCTTGTGACCTTACTTCTCCTTATGATTACACATCAACTCATGTAAATACTACATAATAACCCTATTTATCCTACTTAAAGACATTTTCCACTCACTTAAACCTTTCCTACATGATATTATCACCCCTATACATCCTCAGTCCACCTTGGCCCTTTCTCATTCCAAATGGGCTCTCTAAGGACCCCCCATGACTTTTTAGGGAGACAATTGACTTAATTAAGCCCCTATTTGATCTAGGCCATGGATTAGAAAGGAAACCTATGGATTTGACCACATGTTTCCTTCATGAAATCTATGACCTAGGTAGTAAGCACGAAAAAGTGTCCTGAATATTCCCAAACGGCTAGAAACGGCTAGTTTTTTCATAGTTTGGTAGATTAGTGCTGAGTTATATTAGAATTTCCTCATTAATTTTTATCCTTTACATTCAATTTATCTACATCTCTTCTCTGATCTTATCCATTGATCATTCACATCCAAATCTTGGTTGCCTCATTGAATCTCTCTTGATTATTGCTTGGCACAATAACTTTCTTTGTGAAAATAGATGCCCTAATCTATTACAACTTCCATTGGTGATTCACATCACTATTTATAGTGTTCCTAAATCTTATTTCTTTCTTCCTACTCTCACAAGACTCCATTACACCTGTCTCTTGTGTTCTTTTCATTGGCTTTCTCAGATTGACAACTTTCTCTTCACCTCTTCCATAACTTTTGGCTCTTGGTCTAGACTCAACCTACACATAGCTTGATCTTATTTCTCTCTTGATTCCTAGCTTGTATAATTAGTTGGTAAAAATTATACACATCTTCTTTAAGCTTGATATGAGGGGGATTTTCTTTGCAAAGTGAAACTCTTTGTTTATTGATTGTTCACATGCTAGGGTTTGAATTATTTTAGCAAAATAGTTGTTATGTGTATTGATTAGAGTAGGTTTTGAAGTTTCCTGCACTTGTATATGGTTAAAGAGTACTTTTATTTCTTGAAATATTCCTTTATTACATATCATTACTCTCTTTAGAAATATTACTCATTGCACAGTAGAGATATACATACTCAAGACAAACTAGATAACTTGTTAAACATTCTCTCTCTTTCTAAAACTAGAACATTGCATTATTAGAAAATAGTAGTATTGATTTTAAAAGATAGATAAAATATAGAATAGGCATGCTCTTGAACCCTTTCTTGAAAATGTATTTATTACTTAAAGTGTCTTTCATTTGGCCTCAAAGTGCCTTAGATTCTAGATTTACATTTCAACTATTATCTCTCTCCATTTGGTATTATTATTTTTGATTTGTTTATGTAATCAATAGCCTAGTCTTATCTACTTACTTTACGATGGTTGAATCTACTATAGGTGCCTACATACTTTATGTACTTATTTATGCTAGCCCCAACCTAGTTTATAAGTTTGTCTGTAGCTTTGTATAATCTAACAAATTGGATATCCTCTATAGACCTCCTATAGCCCATAGAATCCATGAGCCTTCTAGCCTATTAGTGGTTTATTTTAGCACCCTGCCAAACACTGGTGGTTCCATTCATATTCTTGGAGTTGTATTATAGCATGCCTAGTGGGACTTCATAAATGGTCTCACACTATTTCTATCTCATTTGAAGCTCTCTTAGATAACTCCCCTCTATTAATTGTTAGGCTTTACTTTCACTTGTGTTTTAGCTCTCACCTTAGTTATTTTCTCCTATTCTAATTCTATTTCATCATTCTTATTGGTTCTCCTTTGGTTTTCCTTTTCTATTGTCTCCCATGTTTCTCTTGCTTCATTGCATCCATGGCTAGTTTCCCACCCTTAGAATGCCAATCCTGTCAAATTTAGGGTCTCATCCCTGAGCTCACTCATGAGCAAGCAATGACTATAATGGATCACCATAAACACCATATGACCCAGGAGGTTCCCTTGTCCTAATATGGTGGTATAGACTCTCTCTCATTTGAAAGGGAACAAGATTGGAAAATATACAACTAATGGACTTCATGTCCTTTTTACCAGTCTAAGCTTATTTCATCTAAGGATGTTTCATATTAGTCTCCTACTACATCTCATTCACCCATTTCAGGTGATAAGGATCCTCTTATGTGGTTACAACCTAATACGCTATGTGATCATAGATGCTTTCAGGTGAATGAATTTCATACTTATCCCCCTAGGAGTCAATGGTATGCTTCCTCTAGAGATAGAGCTCACATTCATTTATATTTAAGTGCCTCAACTATTTCTCAACTGAGTTCCCCACCTCTTTTTTGGCTAAATATTTTTGAGCAAGAACACACCCACATCAATGTTGTGGGTCATAGATATTCTAACTTGGTGAGGCATCCCCATAATAGGGAGTCTTCCCATCCTCCTAGCCCTTTATTTATAGTTTCTAATGAGTATGTTAATTTTGATTTTGACATGTAGACTAGAGATCCATGGGATGCATATCAAGAGAATCAACATCCATTGGTTAACCCTCATCTAATGGCACATGACTAGCATCATGGATATTTTGGTCATCATGACTATTTCCATGAGTATGCCACATCTTCCCATCATCTCTATCGGGACCATCACACTTCCCATGTTCATTCCCATTCCCATGGTAGAAATAAAACATCCTCTATATTAAAAAATATTTATTTCTTAAAACATCTTTCATTTGGCCTCAAATTACCTTAGCTTATAGATTTATAGTTTAGTTGTTATCTCTCTCCATTTGGTATTGTTATTTTTGCTTTATTTATACAATCAATAACCTAGTCTTGGCTACTTGATTTATTATGGTTGGATATGCTAGAGGTGCTTACATACTTTATGCACTTATTTATGTTATCCCCATCTTGTTTTACAAGTATGTCTATATCTTGGTTCAAGCTGGCAAATCAAATAGCCACTATAGACCTCCTATAGCCCATAGAATCCTTGAGCCTTCTATCCTCTTAATGGTTTGCTTTATCACCCTACCAAACACTGGTGGTTCCATTCAAATTCATGGAGATACATTATAGCATACCTTGTGGGACCTAACATATAGTCTCATTATAGTTCTATCCCATTTATAGATCTCTTAGCCAACTCCCCTTTGTTAGTTATTATGCTTTACTTTTAGATGTGTTTTTGATCTCATCTTGGTTGTTTTCTCCTACTCTAGTTTTGTGCCATCCTTCTTATTGGATATCCTTTGGTTTTCTTTTTATATTGTCTTCCATATTTATCTTACTTAATTACATGCATGGTTGGTCTCCCACCCTTCAGATGCCAATACCATCAGATTTAGGTTCTCATCCCTAAGCTCACTCATGAGCAAGCCACAATTGTAATAGAATGCCATAGACACCGCAGGACCTAGGAAGTTCCATTGACCCAACATGGTGGTGCAGACCCTCTTTAATTTAAAAGAAAACAAGATTGGTAGATCTATAACCAATGGACTCAATCTCATTTTCACCAATTTGAGTTTTTTTCATCTAAGGATGTTTCATTCCCCATATTTAATTATACTTTTCATGACCCTACTCCTCCCTATGATTACAAATCAGCTCATGTGTATACTACTAACCCTAGTTATCCCACTTATAGACATTTACCACTTGTTTGGACCTTTCTTGCATGATATTCTTACCCTTTATACATCTTCAATCCACCTTGGCCCTTTTTGATGCCAAATGGGCTCTCTAGGGACCCTTAGGACCTTTTCAAGAGACCATTAACTTGTCTAAGCCTCTATTTGACCTAGGTCATGGCTTAGGAATGAAACCCATGGCTTAGGCTACATGTTTCCTTCAAGAAAGCTATGGCCTAGGCCATGGCCTAGGTAGTAAGCATGAAAAAAGTGCCATGAATGGGCCCAAATGGATAGAAATGGCTATTTTTTATGCTTTAGCAAATTAGGGATGAGTTTTATTGGCATTTCCTCATTCATTTTGAGCCTCTACATTCACTTTATCTATGTCTCTACTCTAATATTCTCCATTGATCATTCACATCCAAAGCTTGGTTGCCTCCTTAAATCTCTCTTGATTCTTTCTTGGCATAATAGATTTCTTTGTGAAAAGAGATGCGCTAATATATTACAACTTCCATTGGTGATTCACATCATTTTTTATAGTGTTCTTAAAGCTTGTGGCTTGATCCCTACTCCCACAAGAATCCTTTTCACCTATATCTTATGCTCCTTGCATTGGCTTTCTCATATTGGTAGCTTCCTCTTCACCTCTTCCACAACTTTTGGTTCTTGATCTAGACTTAGCCTACACACAACCTGATATTCTACCTCTCTTGCCTCCTAGTTTGAATAATCAGTTGGTATAAAGTATGCATATCATATTTGAGCTTGATATGAGGTAACTTTTCTTTACAAATTGAAAGTATTTATTTATTTATTATAGTTTACATGCTAGGGTTTGAATTGTTTTAACAAAATAGTTGTTTTGTACATTGCTTAGAGTAATTTCTAAATTTTCCTACATTTGTATATGGTTAAAGATTACTTTAATTTCTTTAAACATTCCTTTATTACATATCCTTTCTCTCTTTGGAAACATTACTTAGTGTAAGACAAACTAGATAACTTGTTAAGCATTCTCTCTCTCTCTCTCTCTCTCTCTCATCTCTCTCTCTCTCTCTCTCTCTCTCTCTCTCTCTCTCTCTCTCTCTCTCTCTCTCTCTCTCTCTCTCTCTCTCTCTCTCTCTCTCTCTCTCTCTCTCTCTCTCTCTCTCTCTCTCTCTCTCTCTCTCTCTCTCTCTCTCTCTCTCTCTCTCTCTCTCTCTCTCTCTCTCTCTCTCTCTCTCTCTCTCTCTCTCTCATGGTTAAAAGTAATGTTTTTAGATAGATATGGTGGTTTAGGACTTGCTCTAGTCTTGCCAATTAGTCTTTGTCTTATCCGAGCTTCCCCCCACTTTCCCTTGTTACCTCTCCTCATGGCTAGTGTTAGTCAATCGTTATGGTTATGGCTTGGTTTCATTATTTGTTTCCCTTGTGAAACTCATTTATACCACCTTAATTTGAGATTACCTTTTGATAGTTATTATTCTTACATTCTTGACATGTATCATGGTGGACCTCTCAATGGTGATTCACATAGATGAAAATGAATGAGGTAACCCAGAACTAATAGCTGTGGCATGGGTTATCAATGATCCATGGGGCCATGAACTTGTTACAACTAGTTTATTATTTATAATTGAGATGAATAATGCTATTGAGTATCATGAAATCATTGGAACCATGATCAATGCCCATGAATTATGCACGTGATATGTGTAATTATTCTCTAACTCACTCTTATCCATGTCTCAACTCATCAGTGTCTTGGCTATCTTTAACACTGAATTACTCCCCCTCTTCAAGGTGGCACATGGTTTTCTCTCCTTCTTCAAGGATTTCAAGTTCACTCATATCCCTCATAGGGAGAAAAATATGGTTAATGCCTTAGTTAATGTCATTCTAGATAGTATTATTTGATTTTATATCGCTTGTGTCCATCCTTTACATGATCTAGAGTTAGATTTAGAGCTAGAGTTGGATTTTGGATTACACAACATTTTCACTCTCACCTATGGATTGCACCATTGACTTCTTTTATTGTCATCCTTATCTATTAAGTACATATAATATTTTATTTTATATTTTTAGTTCTTTCTTTCCTTTTCTTTGATGTGGCTTCCAGGTACTACATAGCACTCCTTATTCATTTGAGCATCAATTACTTGTACCTAAGGGTCATTTGTAATCATACTTCTTGTGACCTTACCCCTATTTATGATTACACATTAGATCACATGTATAATACCAACCCTAGTTAACCCACTTATAAATATTCTTTACTTAATTAAATCTTTCTTACATGATATTCTCACCCCTTATACATCCTCAGTCCACCTTGGCCCTTTCTCACTCTAGGCAAGCTCTTTAAGGACCCCCAAGACCTTTTTGGGAGACTGTTGACTTGAATAAGCCTCTATACCATGGCTTAAGAAGGAAACCCATGGCCTAGGCTACATTTTTCCTTCATTAAAGCCATAGCCTAGGTCACAGCCTAGGTAGTAAGTGTGAAAAAGTGCTCTAAATGGGCCCAAACAACTAAAAATAGCTAGTTTTTTATGGTTTGGTGGATCAGGGTTGAGTTATATTGACACTTCCTCATTAATTTTAAGCCTCTACATTCACTTTCTCTACATCTCTACTCTAATATTATCCATTGATCATTCACATCCAAAGCTTGGCTACCTCCTTGAATCTCTCTCGATTCTTGCTTAGCATAATATCTTTTTTGTGAAAAGGGATGCCCTAATCTATTTTAACTTACATTGGTGATTCACATCATTATTTATAATGTTATTTAATATTTTTCCTTTCTCCCTAATCCCATAAGACTCCATTTCACCTATCTCTTGTGATCCTTGCATTGGATTTCTCATATTGGTAGCTTCCTCTTCACCTCTTCCATAACTTTTAACTCTTGGTCTAGACTCAGCCTACACACAACCTGATCTTATTGTTATCTTGCCTCCTAGCTTGGACAATCAATTGGTATAAATTTTTCACATATTCTTTGAGCTTGATATGAGGGCATTTTTTATTACAAAGTGAAACTCTTTGTTTGTTTGTTGTAGTTTACATGTTAAGGTTTGAATTGTTTTACCAAAATAGCTATTTTGTACATTACTTAGAGTTGTTTATGAAGTTTCCTTCATTTTTATATGGTTAAATATTACTTTTATTGCTTGAAATATTCCTTTATTACATATCATTTCTCTCTTTGGAACATTCTTCATTGCATGGTAGAGATATACATTCTCAAGATAAACTAGATAACTTGTTAAACATTCTCTCTCTCTCTTGTTAAGACTAGAACATTTCATTGTCAGAAAACATTACTATTGATTTTTAAAGATATATAAAATATATAATATGCATTTTCTTGAACCCTTTCTTGTAAATTTATTTATTTCTTAAAATGTCTTTCATTTGGCCTCAAAGTACCTTAGCTTCTAGATTTATATTTCAGCTATTATCTCTCCATTTGGTATTGTTATTTTTATTTTTTTATGTAATAAATATCCTAGTCTTAGCTACTTGATTTACTATGGTTGGATTTGTTAGAGTTGTCTACATACTTTATGTGCTTGTTCATGCTAGCCCCAACCTAGTTAACAAGTCTATCTATATCTTGGTACAAGATGATAAACTAGATAGCCACTACAGACATCCTATAACCCATAGAATCCCTGAGCCTTTTATCATCTTAATGGTTTACTTTAGCACCCTGCGAAACACAGGTGGTTTTGTTTAGATTTTTGAAGCTATAGAACTAGTCACAAAATTTTATGAATATTCCTTCTAGATACTTGGAAACTTTTATTTCCCTATGGACACTTACATCATCCTTTGGGAACTTGTGTCGATGCTATTATCCAAATCCTAATTAAATTATCCTATACATAATGTTTAATATATAAATATGCAATGTCATAGGTCTATCTATTTTTTTAATTTTCATGTGATTTATCTAGATCTCTTATATAGGATGTTGATGACTATTTATATCTCAAACCATAGTTCTCTGCATTTTGTTAGGTTACCTTTCCAAAGAAATGGGTTAATGGAATCAAAGTGTCTAACTAATATGAAATACCCCTATATAAATGAACACTACCTATATATACAATACTCCATGGAGGTCCTAAAGCTTACATAGTTCTCCCTTTTGTGTGGGAATTTATGTGTACAAGGGTGCAATATACTATATGATAATTCATGTAGTGATCTAAATTATAATTTAAAAAATATGACTCATGAGATATATTTTGAGTGATTCATAATTTTACTATTATTGATATGAAAACATGAATGAATAGGTTAGAATATTTTATTTATGAAATTAGTTTATTAAGCTTAAATATGTGATTTATTGATAATCACTAGAAGTTCAAATGAAATTGGATTTGACTTGTATTTATTATATCTCTTTTGGAATAATCCTTATAAAATGGTTAATTACATTCTAAGTCTGATCCATACACATAAAAAAATTCAAATTATAGTGTTTATAGATCAAATACACTTGTATTGGTGAAAAGATAGTAGTGTCATTACTACTATCCTACCATGAATGAAATTTTCTAAGATGGAGTAAAGTTGATAAGGTTTTTTAATGATAATTAAGTATATATCATATTTTATGAATTTTTTGGTTATAAGTGGTATAGATAATTAGAATAATCAAGGTTGGACTAAGAAGTAAGTAACTAGACCTAGCGAGGTGGTGAGTGTGAGCCTTCTAGTTGAAGGGAAGGTTAAAATAAATTGATATATATTTGTCAAGTTTATAAGACTATAAATAACATATAAATCTAATTTTAAGCATCTAAATCCCTCCCTTAATATAGTAATAGATAATGATTAAATTACTAGGTTAAAGGAAAGAAAGTGTACCTTGGTGTGTAGAACACATCTTGTAATTTATTGATCCCACTTGACTTTTTTTATGTGAATGACCTAAAACCAAGATCATATTATATGTGTAATAAATGCATATAATTTTAAATTGAATAGTTTTAAAATAATTAAAATAAATAGATCAAAAAAGGAATACACATGTGTGTTGATGCAACCATGTTGACCCTTAGTAGATGATCTTTGTAAATATGTTTTCTAGTTGAAGTATTGGAGAGAGGTTCACAACTAAACCTTGGATATGTGAAGAATGGAATTGGAGGGTTATCATTCCCACATTTTTTTAAAAGGATGAATTTTTTCCAAGTCTATTGAGAGAACATAATCTCAATCACACAACTCAAGTGTATCAATAACTCATATAACCAGTCTAGCCAATTTATCTAATTTCATAGTAGTTAAATGGTGTAACCAATTCAATCCATACTAATAGAATCATATTAATAAGTCTATTAAGGATTATGAATATTAATCACACTAATAAAAAATAGCTAAATAATATAGACAGATAAAATCACAAATGATGCATACATGCATGTATAGTTTGAAAGTCTAGTTTTGATTTAGTGCAAGTATACATAGAATATGTCTCAAGTTGAAGTATCTATCAAAATTTAACCTATGATATATAACCTATGTATAATATGTTTCAAAAATATAAAAATATTTATCCTAAGCCTATGCCCAATGCATATAATGTTATCCAAAATGTTGATATGAATAATGTAAATTGTGTAAAATGATTCAAATTTTATTCATTCTATCAATTGTATGTATGTGGAATCATGTATCCTATGACATTCCCCCATTGATATGATCCCTATTTTTAGGTGAGGGATTTTTAAAAGTGATAATAAACTTATCTCAAAATGATAAGACAACTATGTTTTATATGTGTGAACCATGTAGTAAAAGAAGCATATAGTAGTGTCATGTCAAATTAGATGTATCAATGAAGCTTTTAGTAATCATAAATAACAAGCCTTAAGATGTATGATGTGAATCATGATAATGTCTAGAAGATAAAAATATAAACAAATAACACATCACACATGTAAGAGTACTCAAATTTCACATAAAAAGGAGTTAAAGGAGACTGCAAACAAGGGGCACATTCAAATGCCGCACACTTAAGTAATAGACATGTGAAAATGTCTACACACCAAATTAAAAAGTAAAACTCAGGTCACTATGGAAAGCAAGAAAAGAAACATGTTCAAATGTTACATAATAAATTAAAATAATCAATCAAGAATCACAATCAAGTAATCTAATGTAAATGGATGAAGTAATGAGATATAAAAAACTAGCATAATCATGTGATACTAGCACCTGCATGCATGTGTTATCAAAATGTCATGTAGAATAACATATAGAATACACTGTGTAATATATAAATAAGAGTATATCATTTATAATATATATAATCTATATAATATAATGTAAAATGATCATAAAATAATATAACTTGTGTCAATCGTGATCATATAGAAGTAATATGCCCCCAATGTAGAGTATCATGCTAGAAGAGGAAATGTCCAACATTTACATGCTTTCTATACCATGGGTCTAATGTATGCCTATATCACACTTAAGTACCCATTAAACATATGTGTGTGTATAAATTATATTCTATATACTAACATAAAGTAAAAAAACATATAAAAAATCTAGTAAACATGTGAAATTCTAAATATTTTGGTATTTTTGAATTATTTAATTTTTAATATTTTTATTTTTTAAATTTTTTTAATTTTTTTTGAGTTTTTTTAATTAGAGTGATATTCTATGATCCCATATAATTTTTTTCATTGGGTGATCTATACTCTAAATGTGGTATAATAAACTGGTCATGCTATTAAGGACCATGTATATATGTCAAATCTACATATTTAGAGTTTGTGATGCTTTATGTATGCCTCATAGGAGTATATGGTAATTAATTAGTAATAAAAAGTGTAAGTTTTCATGAAACATAATTTTTTTTTTCTATAATTTCCTTGGTGTAATATTGGGTCTTGTTACCCACTTTCAAACATGGTGTTTTGATGTAAGTAAAAGATTAAGTTGTGGAGGTGTGAATGAGGAACTCAAAGAGTCCACTATATATCTCTAATGTAAATGCATCTCAACTATGACATACCTATAAAATGGGATTTCTTATTACTTACCCTTTCATACATGATTAACCTTATTAGGTTGTATAATCAACTATCATTGAACAAAATTTTCCTATTTTAAAGTATGTACATATGGAATCCTAGAAACTATAAATATCTTGTTGGCATGAATATAATTAATAAAAACATGCACTATGGAAGATAATACACATATATTATGCATATAAGGAAATACTAATAACATATCAAATGCTCTCATAGTAACATGTGCTAGACTAAATAAGAAATGTAAATCAATATCACTAAACACTTGTTGTAGCTTCTCATCAAATGATTTTATCATTTCAGTTGAATAGAATAAATCATCATGTGTGTATCCAAAGTGTCTGAGTAATGTAATGGTACATACAATCTCACTATCATAAATTTTAATCATAACACTATATTTAGGCTAGTGATCAATATATTCTCTGATAAATAAGGAATGAATATCTAAATCATCATCCATAATCTTACTTTCATAAAAAAAAAAAAAAAAAAAAGGTATCAAAAACATATGAGGTATCCTATATTGAATTTTGCCAATAGTTCCATCTAATGGATGCCCATAACATGGTGGAGGATATGTATTATATATCATTTACACTTTTGGAGTTTTTTTAGAGAGATCTTGGGATGTATCATTAAATATTGTTTGGTTTTGATGGTCACCAAATTGTGATCCAAAATCCTTTTGAGGACCATCAAAGGTAAGTTTATCTTTATCAATGAGATCTTGTATCTTTTATTTCAAAATGTAACATCGATGTGTAGAATATATTACATATTGTTGGTAGTCATAATAGGCATTGACATCATATCCTTTTGGTAAAGGTTGACTCATATCAACCACCATAAGAGGAGGGATAGATATGAGATGAAACTCTACCAGTTTAAAAGTAACAAAGATAGAGACTCAAGTAATCATGTAAATTATCTCTTAGGTGCACTGAATAAGATGAGTCAAATAGGTTGTTATGACACTTTATTGACTAATGTTTGGGATTTTATTTTAAAATTTAAATGGATGTGTAAATACTTATTTTTAAGGAAGATAGTATGCTTGATCCATATGATAGATTTCAAGATATAGGCTACATATGGTGGATCCACATTACTTAGAAAGGTAGTCATATGTAATGTTCTCAAACTAATATCTCCTGTATTGTGGGGGGGATGGTTTGTGTAATAAATCAAAAAGTGAAATTTTATTATTAATATCATTGGAATGATATTAAATATTAGTTTCAATGAAATTTTCATTTATTCCTTATGTGTTCATTTATTAATGATATTAATTTTTATTTATAATGGCAAGTCTTGATCAATGATGTCCTTTGATGGTAATTTGTTACCATCAAAAGTAACAATATTTGTATTGAAAATAGGTCTTACATAATATTTCTAAAATAATATAATGTTATTTCACTTTGTACCTAGGTTTTACACAATACTTTGTATAATATATCCTTATAAATAATTAATTGTTTCACAAGGTCAAAAACTGAGATATTTTATGTGTTTTGATTGATTGATCAACAAGATCATATTCCTTACATTTGATTACCAATTTAGGTATAGGAGGAACTTGTTTCATAGGTTCCATATCATTATAATAAGAATTATAAAGATATATTTTATTTTTATCATGTTTTAAATCACTTAATGATTTAGTCATGTATGAAATATATAAAACAATCAATACCATTATGTATGGTATAATTAAGTAATTTTTAGGTTCATATATATTGAACATGATTGAATATTTTTAAAATAAATGTAAATATTATTTTTTTAAAGATTTAAAAATTTAAAAATTATAAATCAGGGATTTATAAAACTTTAAATCAAGCTATGGTGTGCACCAAGAGACATTGAGGTTAGGTTCACCAAATGTTTGACCCTTTTTGGAATTAAGGGTTGGGATGAATAGGCATTTAAAGAGTGAGATAAATTATTCTTAAAATTATGCTAATTAAATAATTTATTTTATGATATCCAATTTTCATTTTGAATTACAAAAAAACTAAATATATAAAATACCATGCCAAATAGTAATTTTATTTCACAATCACAAAGAACAAACAATACTTAGCTTATGAAATTATGCATAGACACATCTAAGATGTAAAAGTGTGGAAACAAGCTATATGATATTCCTAAACCAATCATTAAATTTTGTAAATATTTTTTTTGGTTGCCTAGCCACTTGTGTTTCCCTATGGACACTTGCATTGATGCTAGTATTTGAATCTCAACATAACTATCTTATACATAATGTTCATTGTATAAATATGTGACCACTTGGGTCTTTCTAGGTGTTTTATCACATTTTTATATTGTATATAGATATCACACATAGGATATTAATGACTATTTTTAGTTTAAACCCTAGATCTCCACCTTAGGTTAGGTTACCTTACCAAAAATAAATGTTAGTGGGCTCAAGGTGTCAAGTTAACCTCAAAAACCCCTCTTTTAATGAGCATTTCCTACATAGCCAATAATCTGAGGGACTTAGACTTATGTAGTTATCCCATATGAGTTAAAATGTGTGTATAAGGGTGAAATATACTATATGACAATGCATGTAGTGATCGAGCTTGTAACTTGACAAATATAGACCATTAGCTATATTTTTAGTGCTTTATACATATAGTATGATTGATCATATGATTGATATGCAACTAGGAATGGATATGACATAATATCTTAGTTATAAAATTGATTGATTGGGCTTGAATAGGAGATTTATTGATAATTGGTACATTTCCAAATGAATTAGATTTTCACTTGAATTTATAATATCATTTTTATAATTATCCTCATAGAAGGGTTAATGACATTATTAAACTGACCCATACACATCAAAATATTTGTAAATTTGATTGTTTGTAGGGAAATATAACTTAAATTAGTTTAGGTAAAATAGTGTCAACATTAATGTCTTTCTATAAATGTAACTATACATGATGGAGGAAAGTTTTTGAGGTTATATAATTGACAATGAAATATATATATCATATTTTAGGCATTTTATGGTTATAGGTGATCTAGATAATTAAAATAATTAGGGTTAGACTAATAAGTAATTAGAACCAGTGAGGTGCTGAGTGGGATCCTTTTGATACAATTAAGATAAATTAAAGGATAGAGCCTTAAAATATATTTTTCAAGTTTATAATACTACTTTAACATATAAATCTATATTTAAGCATCTACAACATATGCTATGAAAAATCTTTCGCCTCAACACTTATCTTTCACTCATTATTCATGTCTCTTAATTTTGTAACTCCTATTGTACTTTAAAAATAAATAATAATAAATCATGTATTTCCTATACTTATTTTCATTGAATTAATATAATCAAACTCAACTTACGCTAGAACATCTATGTTCTTAACTTACCTTCAACTAAAAATATGAAAAGATTACCCAAACTTTTGTTAACCTTTATTTGACCATTTTTATAAGGATGGTATAATGAATTAAATTTTAATTTGGTATTTTATTTATTATACAATGTCCTCCATAAATGTCAAAAAAATTCACATCTTTGTTTCTTAAAAAAACTAGCAATTTTTTTTACATCACTATTCTTTCTATATTCTAAAAAATGTGACATATTTGAAAATCTATCAACTATCACAAATACTAAATTATTTCCTTTTTTATTTCTAGGAAAACATAAAAGAAAAATCCATACTTATATCATCCCATGGTTTCTTTAGAATAGAAAATAATTGATACAACCTTGCAACCTGACTTATCCCTTTTACTAGTTGGAAAAAGTTACACTCTTGAACAAATTTGTGTACACACACACACACACACACACACACACACACACACACACACACACACACACACACACACACACACACACACACACACACACATATTCATTCTTAGCCAAAACTAATTTTCTACTAATTAATCCAGTATTTTATCATAACCAAAATGACCTTCTAATGCTCCACTATGATTTTCATTGATCAAATTTTTATGCATTGAACCTGATAGGATACATAATTGTGTTCTTTTGAATAAAAATATTCCTAAATTAAATAATATTACATTGGTGTTCTATCTTGATTAAATAGTTCTATAAAATAATTCCATGCTACTTGAAAATATTCATCTCTTTCATACTATTATTTCATAAGATGAAATCCTATGACCTCTACTATTAATTTTTTCAAGAAAATCATTATTCTACTAAATGCATCAACTCTTTTATATTTTCCAATTTTATGATTCAACAAAAATGAATAATTCTATAAGAATTCAACCCACTTCATATGTCTCTAATTCAGGTTACTCTGAATATTAATTAACTTTAATTCTTGATGACCTATATAAAATATAAATTCATTTAGAAACAAATAAATTCTCCATATATTTAGTGCTTGCACAATTACATATAAATTCAGACCATATACGTAATAATTACACTTTGAATAATTAAAATTTTCACCAAAATATGCAATAGGTCTTCCTTCTTGACTTAAAACTTCTCATATTGTTGTACCAATATCATCATAATCTACTTGAGATACTTTGTCAAAATATTGTTATGCCAACACTAGTTACTATGTTAACTTCTTATTTAACTATTAGAATCTATGTTCTTCTTATTCTATCCACATAAATTATCTTATATATTTCTATGTCACATCAGTCATCAATGCACATATCCCTCATAAATTTATGATTAACTTCCTATAAAAAATTTATAGTCCATGAAAACTGCATACCTAAAATGTACTATGTGGCAATGACCAATCCAGTATAGCTTGTACCTTCTCTAGATCCATATTAATCTTCTTGAGAAATCATAAATCCTAAATATACCAATAATTTTTGGATGAAACTAGTTTTTTTCAAATTTATGAGTAAATTTTTAACCCTCAAACTTATAACCCTTTGTGTATATGACACAAATTTTCTTATTCTATTCTACTAAAAATAAATATTTCTTCAAGATAAAAAATAATAAACTTACCAAAAAATGGTTTAATAACTTCATTCATCATTTTCATGAATTTACTTGGTGCATTAGTTAACCCAAATGGCATAAATACCCATCATATAACCCTTCTTGTGTTTTGAATATTATTTTCCTTTCATTACTGTCACTTAATCAAATTAGATGATATCCACTCTTCAAATCAATCTTTGTGAAGTAACTCGCTCCACTTAAGCAATCCATGAGTGGAAATGGAAATATATACTTTATGGTAATCTTATTAATAGTTGTAGAGTTAGTGTACATTCTCTATTATTTATTATTTATAGATGTTATCATTGGCAGTACTGCACATGGGCTCAAATTTTATTTAAATAAACCTTTATTCACAAACTATTGAACTTATCTTTTCACCTATGCATTATATTTTTGAGTCCATCTATGTGATATTTTATTTGGTAAACTTTAACCATGTCTCAAATTTATGTGATGAATTATACTTCTCATTAGTTTTAATCCATCTGGAATATCATTAAACATAATCTCTTTAAACTCACTTAGTATCTCATTTACTTCATGCAGCATTTTTTTCTTCTTCCACAACTTCTTGATTGACTATATTTTTTCCTTTATAAACTCTTCCTAAAAGTATCAAAAAAATTGGATTCTACTTATACAATCTTATCCTTCAAAGGATTTAGTGTATTTTTTACTTCCTCTTTCCATAATGTGTATGTGTTAGCATGACCATCATGGTGTGCCCTATGGCCAAACTACCAAGGCCTTCCAAATAAAATATGATAAACATCCATAGGAATTATGTAGCATAAAACTTCATATTTATAAGTACAAATCTAAAAACTTAGATATTATTCATTCATCAAAACTTGGTGTCCTTTCAACAACAAAAAAACCATATATGGGTTCATATTTACAATTATCTTCAAATTAAGATTATATACCCTTTCTTTTGAAATAATATTATATGTAATTCCACTATAAAAAATTAATTTTTAACCCTCACCTTTTAGATCTAAAATGGCTCTAAAAAATTATTTCTTTGTGCAAAGTTATACTTGTTTTATAGGTTTCAAGTATACCCTCTTGATTATGAGAGCTTATCCAATCTATAGTTTATCTATTCTATAAATAGACACAAAAATTTATTCATCTTCTTATGTGATATGACCAATTGAATAATTTATTTTAATTCCTTTAGTATGCATATGAGGACACTCAAGTTATCTGTGGATAATCTCACCACATATGTAACATGTTCCATTGAATCCATGACCTCTACCTCAACCATATGTATAGGATCACCTACCTTTTAAATTACATCTACCTATTTAGGTATTAACACCATTATTCTATAAAGAAATTTCCTCTCCCTCTTGTGTTTGTGTATAATAACATCCACTAGTTGCATGTCCATGCATGAATCTTCCTCTTCCTCTTCATGTTCCTCCTTTTTGATTTCATAATATTTTTTTCTTTGCCTTTAGTAAAATTGATAGGGTTCTTCAAAATATTGTAGTCTGGTCATACCAAATTCATCTTGAATTTTCATGTATAATTCATTCATGTATCTTGAGACCTACTCAACATCATCTTCCACATGACCCAATCTAACAATAAGTCTATAATAATCATCACTATATTACTTGACAGTCATCTCTCTTTGCCTTAGTCTTTATATCTTCTTGAATGAACTCATATTATAATCCACATGAATGGATTTATATTTCATATTCATAACAAATTTAAGTAAAATTGATAGGCTTCTTCAAAATATTGTAGTCTGGTCATACCAAATTCATCTTGAATTTTCATGTATAATTCATTCATGTATCTTGAGACCTACTCAACATCATCTTCCACATGACCCAATCTAACAATAAGTCTATAATAATCATCACTATATTACTTGACAGTCATCTCTCTTTGCCTTAGTCTTTATATCTTCTTGAATGAACTCATATTATAATCCACATGAATGGATTTATATTTCATATTCATAACAAATTTATTCCATGTCTTGATTCATCTATGTTCCAACAAACTTAACCCACTTGGGATCTTCCATAATTTCTTACTCAAAATATTTATATAACTCATTAATCCATTCAATGTTCTCTTTAGGACTCAAATTTTTGGAATAAATTATAGGGTCTAGCTTTGATTTACTTTTCATTACCACAAAAAATCATCATTTCATAAAATATGGACATATTCCAAAGAATCTAGACTTAAAGTATTTCCATTTTTGGTATTATAATTGTTAAAATTGGATTTCCATTTTTTTATTTTTGGTTTTTAATTAGTGGAATATCACATTCCAATATTTTTATTATTGGTTTTAATTAGTGTGATATTGGATTCAAATATAGATATTATTAGATTCTAAATTCTAGTATGGAATCAAATTCCAATTATATCTTAAATGATTTTTCACCTTTAAATTCATATTTAGGGCAAATGAGCCAATAATTGAGCATGGTCCAAGGTTTAAATAGACCCTAATAATTTAAATAATACGACCCCATAGTTTTCATACTATTATCTAATTATATTTATTATATTAATTTTTAATATTTATCCAAAAATTTACCATATATTAATTAATCACATCATGGCATGGAAAATTTAATAATATTAGTGCAACATTGTAAAACACACTTACTATCACCATGTACATGTATCAAAAAAATGTTTCATTACCATGTGCTTAATGTAAAACACACTTATCATTATTATTAATAAGATTGTGTAGAATGGGCAAGCATCCATTATACACTATATAATAACATAGGACTTTTTTTCTCATTTCATCAATTTATAAGTCATTATTCTTATCTCAATGTGTATAATAGGCATGTGCCCATCCTAAAAAAGATAATAATATAGGACTTTATTTCTCATATTATTCATATATACTTGTGTAAAGTGGGCACGTTCTTGTAAAACCAAATCTGTTTACCATACACATTAATCAAAATTTAAAAAGTTTACACTTTATGTACTAGTATATTCTTAGAAATAATTTACCACTTCATAGCCACACTAATGCAATTTAAATGGTTTAGCTACTTCATATTTATTAAATAATATGTAGGAAATCCATCAATGTGAAGGAGAGATAACTATATTTTGTAACTTCTTTGATTCATGGTGTAATATCCTTGAAACAATATGAATATAATGCTTCACTTCCTTCTCTTCCAAAAACTTAATAATATTGAAACCTCACCCTTTTAGCCACATACACATCCATAAATGGATTGAATGCTTGTAGAAATAAATTTTGAAAAATAAATGTCTATGAAAATCCCTCAATGGTTTAATATTATTGGGGTTTTGAGGTCCAAAAATCTTCCACTCGGTAGCTTCTCAATCCCTAAGAACCTTGGAGGCATTAGGGGATTAATGATTTTGGGGTTTTAAGGGCCTAAGGATATACCAATTGGTAGATTCTTGGAGCTTAAAATCTCATGATATGGGTGTTTATAAATGTACCCAAGGTCTTGTAAACATCTCAAAATACCCACATCCTAGGACAATATGATATCACATATTAATTTATGACCTTCAATAGTTTCACCTTAGTATTCATTACCATGTTTAAGTAGTGCAAGTTATGATTCAATGGCTTCATGTCCTTTTTATGGAATCTTGATTGATCCACATTTCTAATTTTTTTCGATGTCCATGCCCATATTATTTTATCCACATCAATGTGTTGTTTGATTTCATATGATTTGATCCATGTTTTATTAGGTTTCAAACAATCCTGATACAATGCTTCACCAACTTCTCTCCTAAAGGTTTTCAATATTGAATCCTCACTTTTTTAGCCACATTATCACCTTATTATTTAAGGTCAATAATCCCATATACCCTTCCCATCCATATATTTTCATTTTCATTTATTTTCATACTAGAATTATCTATCCCACATACACATCCATCAATGGATTGAATGCTTGTTTAGATCTTCTAGAAATAAACCCAACATAAATATCATTATTACTTAGGATATGTTATTTAATATAGCCTTGTATGTGGAAATTTGTCTCCCATTATTTGGTCAGATATGTATTTATATATTATTTTTTGTGGCCAAAAACATTTTCCTGATATGTTATCTTTAGAAGCCAATATTCTCTACCTCCACCTATTGCACTTTTTCCCCAATATTCAATATATGATTTTATTCCCTTTTTCAGATCTTCCATTTCTTTGATTTATTTTAAATATTTTAGATTCCTCCCTTCTGACAAGGTTGGTTCACCATTATCTTTTGTGTGAAAGATTAAGATTGGATGAGACCATTCAAGATATTATATTATTGATTTATATTCCATCAATGGTATACCATCCACAACATGGAACCTAAACATCTTAGGTTTGTTAATATCCAATATATTATGACTTCCATTATAAAAGTGTGGCTCCACAAAATCTTTAAATTAATACACTTCCTCAATAAGGTAAGGAATGAATGTAATTGACCCCTCTTGGTATGTTATATAGGTGTCCATGATATGCAACATAGACAATGTGTCTAGTTTCCATAATGATAATGCTAATCTACCAAAAGTCCCATCTATATCACCATGGGTTTGTTCTACTAGGAATAAGCTTACATACACAATGTTGAATACCCTTCTTTCTATCAACATTGATGGAAATTTAACTAAGATATGATTATTTTTGTCACTCAAATCATTATCTAGTTGCAAGTAGAGAATCAGTGGTTATTTTTTAAACAAAATAATTATACTAGAAAAACTATTAATTGATTCAACATGGACAAATTTTTCCTTTTGTTGTTTACACTTATAATGCACTTCATTTTTTAATAGTGCATCATGCAATGGTTGTTTGGATGATCCATAAGTGTAAAATGAGTCCCCATACTCATCAATGATGGGTTATTTGAGCTTCTTGAGACATAAATCCAATTATATGACTATTTAGTTTTATCCATGTTCAATAAATGGTAGACCAAACTGGCCAAAACCCCAATATTATGTCTATGTGTGAGCATACTAGTCAAAGTAACTAGGAGGTTCATAACATTAATTATTGACTTTGATTTTTTTCCCATCCTTGGTATGGAAGTTTTCATTTTGTTCATTTTATCATGCACAATGTTCAATAATCCCTTAGGTTTTTCCTCTAATTGTAATCTATGGGAATATTAATGTGCATGATAACTTTTAATGTATGAATTATGCCATGCTTGCTCCTCTTCAAGTTTTGAGAGTGATTTTGGGCATGTGGTGGCTCTACATTTTTTATATTGATCTGTACACTCATCACATTTGGAAAAGAAGTTTTTATTTGCAATAAAAACATGTTAAAATATTTTGTTCATTATCTTGATGAAATTTCACTATGACACTGGTGGAAGTTTCAACAATTCAAGCCACTAATTACACTTTTTTCAAATTAAATTATGGGTATATAATACAAGAAGCATCATTTGAGGAAATTTTATTACATCGTATCCTACAAGTTAAATGAAAAGAAATATAAAAAATTATCTCAACAATTCTTGATATGTAATCAAATATAATGGTGTTATTTGACCTATCTTTCTCTTTCCCAGTGTTACCATTTACTCCATGCCTTAACCATTTATCCAATCTACTTTATGACTATAGAAGGTGTTAGTTGGGTACCCATTATATTTATGACATGCATTTTGATAAACATCCATCCCATAAAATTTAATTTTATGCACCTCCATAGATTCATCACCTACATTAAATATGGCATTTAATGTTAATTCATCTAACACAAAATGCTTTATGTCTTCTTCATTCATGGATCTAATTTTGTGCCATATAAATGTGATTGAATCTAGGGAAATTTGTTGAGATAGTCATATTTGCAATAATGATTTTTCACATTCTCCACTTCATCCAAAAAAATTGACCATTTTATATCCTCATCAACATTTGGATTTGATGATGTAGGTAGAGGGGCATTAAATTTTTGACATTTTTTAGCATTATAGGGTCTTATGATCACTTTTTTATAATGATTGTAATTAGTGGCATTAAAATAAATTGGATATACCATCTATTATTATCATTCTTATAATACATCCCACATGTTCATCTCAATCTCATATGAGACTTGTTTGAATCCCACATCTAGAGGAGAATTGTTTATGTCATCCAATTGGATAGCAAGCCATTTTATGAGAGATCCTTTAGATAGGGAACATACTTTGTAATGAAGGATGAATACTCTATCAAAATACACACCAAATGTGTTGTCTTCCAATCCTTAAAATTGTACCATGTCTTCTTCAAATACAAATGTAATGTTTCCCTCCATAACATAATTAATTGTAGATAATGACAAACGTATCAATTTGATAGAAAATCACTTTAACTTCAATTTTTTTCAATAATATATAAAACAAATAAATTAATAACTAATTTTATTGACCGTAAGGGCACTTCTT